>JACRUU010000030.1:7432247-7434747 GCA_030449085.1 Kryptopterus vitreolus
CCACAGGCCAAATGTAAAAGTTTTCGCATGTCCCCAGGAAACTGGGGTCGGAGTGCAGGGTGAAGCCATAGTATGGTACTCCTGGAGCAAACAGGGCCCTTGCTCAAGGCCTCAACAGTGGCAGCTAAGTGATGTTGGGGCTCGAACCACCAACCTTATGATCAGAAACCCAGGGCCTTAACCACTGGACCACCACTGCCCTTTAACTAAATATGGATCACTGTGTTTCTCGCTGACGTTATTACTGATGCATCGCCTGCTAAACTTGGAGTGCTGTTGAGACGCGAAATCGTAGAGTCACGTTTTGGATCATTTTATATTATTATTTATCAGCGACGGAACAAAAATACTCACAGATCACATTACGGGTTTTGGGTCGGATCGAGTCCACTTTTCCGAGAAAAAGGGCGACATCATAAATAATTTGCTTTTCATTTATACAGAGAAGTTACAGTAAGGAATATGTCCTGAAAAATGAACGAGGCAAGTTCTGCTTCCTCCGCTAGCCGCTGTTGACCGATTAAAACATGACTGCTCTGTGTAGCTACTTAAAAAGCAATATCGGTATCAGTAAATGCATTTTTGTTTTTTGTTTTTTAAATGGAGATAAAGACACGGAAATGAATAGTTCATGAAAGACTGTGCAAAATGTATAGCCTTATGCAAAAGTTTAGGCACCCCTGGACAGATTTTGATGATTTTTTTTCCATTGAAAAGATGCTAACAATGCATCTTTTCAGCAAATGTTGATGCAGAGTTACTTTTTATGTCATGAATTGAACAAAAATGTTAAAATGGCCAAAAGTTTGGGCACTCTACATAATCAGATCTTAGTAACACCTCTTTTGGCAAAGATGACAGAATTGCAAACGCTTTTATAGTCAGCTAAAAGCCTTTCAGTTCTTGTACTTGGAATTTTCTATCATTCTTCCTTGTAATATTATTTGGTCGTCTTGCATATGGTCATGCACAGCTCTTTTAAGATCTACCTACAAATGTCCCATGATGTTTAAGTCAGGTGACTGATATCCATTCCACAAGTCTCTCGAGGTACTCAATAGTGGATTTCAAGGTACGTTTAGGATCATTGTCCTGTTACAGAAGCCATCCTCTTTTCCGCTTCAGCTTTTTTACAGATGGTGTGATGTTTGCTTCCAGATTTTGCTGGTATTTAGCGGAATCCATTCTTCCCCCCACTCGTGTAATGTTTCCTGTGCCGCTGGCTGCCATGCAACCCCAAAGCATGATCGATCCGCCCCCATGCTTAATAGTTGGCAAGGTGTTCTATTCATGAAATGTTGTTTCTTTTTTTTCCCCCCTCCAAACATTCCTTTGTGGCCAAAGAGTTCTATTTGAACTCTTCAAATACTTCTCACTTTGGATTTCATGATGGGGATGCAGGTAAGGTTTTCTTCTGCTGACCCTTTCATGAAGGTCTGTGAGAGCACCGCTGCACAGTGGAACGGTGCACCACCACTTCTAAATCGTCCTGCAGGATTTTTGTAGTCAGATGGGGGTTTTTGATTTGTCTTCCTCACAGCATACGAGCAGTTCTCTCCGAGAGTTTTCTTGGTCTTCCAGATCTCATCTTGACCTCCACAGTTCCCCTGAACTGCCATCTCTTAATTACATTTCTTACTGTGGGTACTTTGTTATCTTCTTGTAGCCTTCTCCTGCATCGTGGGCATTAATAACGTTCATTTTCAGAGTCTTACACGGCTACTTAGAGGAACCTGTGGTTGTCGAGTGTCTGCAAGTGTTTGAAGAGTCCAAGTATTTGTTAAGCTTTGAAATTGGCATTTACTAATGACAGCTGTTGCCGTGCATCCAAAGTAACGAGCTGATTAAGGTCTGAAACCTTGTAACAAGAATCCGAGACTCTCAGAGTAGCCAAACTGTTGGCATAATAATGTTTTTATTTTTATGACATAAAAAGTAACTCTGCATCCGTGCATCTTTCCCATTTCCAAGACAGACTGTGTTATCTTTTCAATTAGAAAAGTCACAAAAATCTGTTATTTATCAAGGGGTGCCTAAACTTTTACAGACTGTCCTACATAAATAAATAAATAAATAAATACATGAGTGAGAATCATAATGGTTTTAATGAGTCTAGTTTCCTATGGCGTGCCCTATAGGGACACTGCAGAGGAGCTTTTTGAACACCCTGTTTTGATGTAATATGACAAGTAAATACACTAGTTTTCACCAATGTTCTTATATGCAATTTCAGCAATAAAATGTTCACGTTCAAGTTTATTTATATCTGTAGCGCTTTTGATAACGGACATTGTCTCAAAGCAGCTTCATAAAATGTAGGAATTTTAGGACAAAATCAGAAGAATGTATGTATTTATCCTTAATGAGCAAGCCTGGGCCCACTGTCGCCTATTTCAGCTGTATGCAAGGAAAAATTCCCTTCGATGAAATGCAGAAGAAACCTGGAGAGGAACCCATCCTCATTTGGATAACAACAACTGATGTGTGTGAATAATATACA
>JACRUU010000030.1:7439747-7559747 GCA_030449085.1 Kryptopterus vitreolus
TCAAAGGGATATAAGCACTAAAAAAAATCAAATAAAAATAATAATTAGTTTCATACAAAAAAAGGCTTGAAATGCACTGAATGCTGTTTCAGATGTGTTTTAAATATGCGTTACCTTGTCGCAAGCTTAAAAACTTCTGTAGCACAAGCAGCTGCAAAAAAGAAAACAAAAAGAAAACTGAATTTGTTCCAGACCCTACACAGTGCTTTGTATATTTCTTTTAGCTTTACAACTCGGGTCCTGGATGTTCACTAAATAGCTCAGAATTGCCCTCGAATACCCTCATAGAAGGAGCCATTTGACACTTGGCAGACATTCAAGGCGACACAACTTTGTTTTTTGACAGAGGACAGCTGTCTATATCGGAACGGTGGTCAGATATTTATGCCTGGTTACCCAAAAACTTCACTATCCGTATAACTAATTGTCTTTTTCTGGCATGGATATCCACAGCAGTGGGAACAGGATTCAAAATGGAGAATGTTGCATTTCTGCACTCGGAGAAGTTCATCTGGAACAACTAGATCTGAGAGGAATTTGTAAACAGAGAGAGAGAACTCATTGATCACTTTGGCTCGTGGGCAAGCAGAGACAGAGGCTTTAGGCCAGGACGCGCTGGCAAATGATCTATGAGCTTTGGGCAAATCTACTGCTATAGGCCCAACGGCTGTCACTGTTACAGATAGCCCTACAGTCAGTGTTGTGGTCAGAGAGACCACAGTTCCACCTGCTGTTCACATTACTAATGGCCCCCTCATCGCCTACACCAGATTTCACATACTGTTTCATAGCAACCATTGCACTCTGAGGTGTTCACTCATAGAATATATTATTAAGATATTAGCATCTCACAGATCTAAATAAGTATCCTCAATTAAAAGAAAAATATTATGCAACGGTATATATCTAGTCTACTAATTAGATATAAAAAGAAATAGCAGGACAGCAGAACTATATTTCACTGTTTGCATCACTCTGCTTGTCCGTGTTCACTGACTGAAATTCTAACAATAGTTCACAACGCTCCATTCAGCTGTCAGATCCACGGGGACTTTTTGGTTTTAGAATTTTAGTTGCTAATAACAGCAATTGCTGATTTTTTTTTATACATAATGATATTTAACTCTTTATAGCATTAACATCAGTACAAACCAATTGCATTTCCTCAGAAGGAAGAAAAATGTAGGGAGAGTCGCATTCTCAGTAACAAAGTGTTTGTTCTATTTATGAGTAGTGTCTGTTATTGCCTCGTGATGTGCAGCATCATGACACATTACAAATCCTCATGACAACAATGATACGGGCCACAAATAGTCGTGATGGAAATCACCACAGTGGGAGAAATAAAGTCCAACATAAGGTTATATAAGTAACCAACAGTGCCCCCTAGGAGCTTGTGTGTATGTGTGTGTGTGTGTGTGTGTGTGTGAGATAGAGAGAGAGAGAGAACAAACTAAGGATGAAGTATTGTCCATTTTGGGGTGGT
The DNA here is from genome assembly GCA_030449085.1 of Kryptopterus vitreolus. NCBI lineage: Eukaryota > Metazoa > Chordata > Actinopteri > Siluriformes > Siluridae > Kryptopterus > Kryptopterus vitreolus. The sequence continues at coordinate 7,441,234 of JACRUU010000030.1, forward strand.
AGTACACTCTCAGTACCTTAAAACATTTGTTTAATATACTACAATCCTCTAAACTAACTGTACGTTTGATTTAAAAATTAGGTGCGTGCTCCTTAGTCTGGACATACCGGCGATGACTGCATTTGTAGATGCAACAGCAGGGATAATTCGTTTAACCACACCTGAAAAAACAAAGAGAGAAACTATTATTATTATTATTATTCTTATTATTATTATTATTATTATTATTATATTTCTGTATTCATTATTTAAAAGACACTAGCTCAACCCACTTTCGCACACAGTTACCTTGTGTGAGTCTGTACGTAACTCCGGTGATACTGAACTCGGCTGCTCTCTCCAGAGACTTTTGGAACACCCACTGAATGTGTTCAGGATTATCACCATCCAGAGCTACACCGTCTGCAAAGAATTGGGAGATCACTATACATTCGTATGTTTTAACCGCTTTGACTTACTAAATCTGTAGTCGCTTGGAATATAAAGGGATTAAGGATTTATTATTGAAAGTTTGATCTCACAGCCCTTTGGCCCAGTCACCCAGAGGTTTAACCATTAACACAGACTATTTGTTATATGAACCCTGGGGCTATTTACATATTGTGGGCAAGAGCAAAATAAAAAATTTTGCAGGAGCAGGACTGAAAAATACTCATTAGCATTAGACTGACACTCCTCCACTCATTAGCTTTTGGAATAGGTACACCTACCAGAATGGACACTTTGCACTATTTATGTCACATAAAATTGACATATGAGAGAAATGTATAAGCAGAGGCAGGCGCTATTCACACCTGGTGTTAAGTACCTGTACCTCCAAGTGTGATTAGACTTCATTGGACAACATTTTCAGTGAAGGAAGTGCACTAATGATAACTTATTACACCAATATTTCCATAACATTAACATAATATTATAATAACTTTGTTGTTAGAACAACACCTTTATTCATTACCACAGCTGTGAAGAACCTCCACTGTCAAGTGTAATTTTCAAAGATTTCCCACTAGAGTAATCAAACACTTTTGCGTTTGCATTACAAACATTATGTGTTCATATGCACTATTGTTGGGCGGTGTACTTCATTTTCAGATCGCTATATCGTCTGCCAGCAAGAACGATACTATCGTAAGGGGCGGGGCATTGCAGTAGTTTACTTACATGCTCATATATTTCATTATTTCTGAATGAATTTAATATTTTCTCCATTATCCATTCATTATTTACTCATCTACATATTTTACTAATTTAATAACCTACTTAATTTACGTTTACTTTTTATCTCGGGAAATGTCAACGGGAATTTGACTCCTTGTTATACGAGGGCTCAAATGGCCATGGCTAGGAACATGCTTTTGGCATCTGTCGTTCAATAACGGAGTACTCTAGATCAGCTGACCATGATGACGAGAGCTGTACAAGAACGGCTCAACCTACCATGAACTATGGTGATATTGGGGAGTTAACAAACTAATCTCAATTTATTAGTTTAATGTTTTTCTAGCAATATCCTAATCCTATATAACCTAATCCTAACATACTGCTAAAAATATGAATAGCTAATCAGAGAATTCTTCATTGCGCTGTGCTGCATGTGTTGGCTAGGCGGTGATGTTGATGTGAACAGTGGGCTATAGCTGGGCAAATGTATTAGTACTAATAAAAATATATTTTTAATAATTATATTAAAAGGTAGGTCAGGTTCCGGCAATATCACTGCCTCTCGTCGATGCACAATCCTATCGTCTGCTGGTACAACTCTAACATGCACCCTAAAGCTTGGATGTGTCTACCATATTTAGGTATGCAGATTGAGATGTCAGCTTTTCTGAAGAGTCAATGGTACTTACTTATTGTTCACAGTTATTTGTTTCAGTATTTGTTTGAAACCCTCACCCTACAATATTATGCTTGAAATGAACCATATAGCAGAAGTGGTTGATTGGAGGTAACTTTTGACTGATATGACAAGAATTCACAGAAGTTTGAAAACGTAAAGAGGCAAATTGAGAAATGGTTTGCCGATTATTAAGTCAAATACAAAGTTTCCGATATCGAACCTTTTCTTCGTTCTAAACTTAAATCTTTAAAGAAGCTCTCAGCCTATGACTGACTGATTTTGCATTACACTGTTGCCACATATCCGGATGATTAGAATACTGCAAAAATAAGCTAATGTTCCTAATAAAGTGGATGGTGAGTGTGTTTAGCCATATAATGTATGTAGCGAGGAAATAAATAAATAAATAAAAATTCTTTTACATGCTCTGAGAGAATTTGGAACCAAATGTAGTGTCAAAATGTACTACCTCCGAATGGTTTCTCTTTAGGCCACTGCAGTATTCTCACATACTCGATGCAGTGCTCAGGCAGCCGCGGCATCGATGCAATAGTGCACATTGGGAAATTAATCTGGAAGCACACAACAGAAACAATCTCAAAATACTGAAAGGTACAACTCCACATTTCAGACAAGCTAAAATGATTCCTACTTTAAACAACATGCAAACAATCAATACAGGATTACATCATCGGGTTAAATATAGGGAAATATAGGGAGGGGGTAGCTCAGTGGTCTAAGGCGCTGGGCTGCTGATCGGAAGATCCGGGTTCGAGCCCCGGTATGGCCAAGCTGCCGCCCGGGGTCCTTGAGCAAGACCCTTAACCCTCTGTGCTCCAGGGGCGCCGTATCATGGCTGACCCTGCGCTCTGACCCCAGCTACCAACAACAAGCTGGGATATGCGAAGAAAAGAATTTCACTGTGCTGTAATGTATATGTGACTAATAAAGGATTATTATTAAACATGTTTAATTAAGCTTTGCTGGTGTAAAAATGTTTTCATTTTACGTGGTCATTTAATTTATTGAGGAAATGTTTCAAGGTCTCTATCCTCTGTATCAAAAACCATTCCAAAATAATTACATTTACAGCATTTAACAGATGCCCTTATTTAGATTGACGTACATATAGTTCTTTTCTCACTAACAGCACACAAAATGGAAATCTGGAGGTGTTTTTATAAATTCAGTAAAAGTCAATGTGAGAAACTTTAGGAATGAATCTGAAACTGTTTAAATTTTCTTCATCTAGAGTCCCAAGGAAATCATTTGAATGAGTCATTTTAAACTGTACTTTAAGTTACATAATAAGATTTGCCTTGTGAATAATTAAAATTAAGGCTCTAAAGCAAATACACAAAGAATAAATGCAATTTTAAAATTTAAAAACCTGCGGAGGATAGAGCTCCAGTGTGCAGTCTATACAGGCCGTCATTCCTGGCAAGATGACCCTCAGGTTCCCTTTAAAGCCTTCTGTACCTCCGTCTATTAATGGGATTATGGAGCTGTGGTCCAAAACGTCATCTTCATAGACAAGCAATGACAACTGAGGGGGGGGGGGGGTGCATGCACAAGAACACACATAGTGTACTAATGAGATCATACTATAGACATTTCCTCAGTTGATTGCACCTTTTCACTACCAATAAATGATCAAGCGCTTATGAAAGAATTACACATTTAATTAGCATTCTTTAGGCACTATTGTTTAATCCAGCACAGCTAACCTGTTTCACCTGTACGTTCTAAATTGCACTCTTCTCCTACTAAATTCACACGCCTGTATACTGTATTTATTTATTTTGTTATTTCTCTCCAGATTGTGTACATTCATATCTGTATATATTTATGGACAGTCATTCACCCGTACATTCAAAGCCACTTTCTTTCTTTCTTCATTCTAGTTTTATTTTAAAACTGTGTATACATTTCGTACCTGTGTATATGCTTGCACTCAATACCAAGACAAATTCCTAGTACCGTAAAGTGCTCTTTACTCAACCCTTACATGTACAGGGCAATAAAACTTTCCTATTCGAATACAAATTAAATTCATGTTTTATTTGTAGCGCGCTTTTAACAGTGGACTAATAAGCAGTGGACTAATAAGCATCTCAAAGCAGATGGACACATAATGCAATAAGACTTACATTGACTTTCTAATTGGAACAGTTTGAAAATTTGTGAATATGTAAATAGTAGGAATGATAAAGGAGCTTTGAAACATTTCTCACCAGCATTCCGTTCATCCAGCGGCGAGCAATGATGGAGTCCAGCCCACACACAATTATGTGGAATTCTGCAGCAAATAAAGCAGACAGAGGAATCTGTTTATAAATATATATATATATATACTGCTAATTTATAAGAATGACTCTACTTGGATCTGGAACTTACGTTTGTAAAAAGATTCATCAAAATCTTGAATTTTCTTAAAATGCCTAAATTATATCAGTTAAGAAAGCAAAATACAGAACGTTGCATCTACCATTATACACATTCTATAAATTCTACTTAAATAAAACACATTAGTAGATTGTTTATGTGGCGAAGGATACGGTATAACCTGACATCCTGGCACTCGACTGTTAATGAATTCAGCTGCCACATCAGCTTTCGGACGCCCGACATCCTTAGGCCTTTAAAACAAACACACAAAAAAATCCATATTAAACTAAATTATCAACACTACTGATATGTAATGAAGGGTAAAAAAGTAATCTATCTGAATAAATTGTATTCTTGCCTGAACAGGAATTGTCTATTTAAATTCGACACGTCAATAGTGTCCATATCTACAACATGGATTTTCCGAAATCCTGATAGTGCCTAAAATAAAAAGGGAAACCATTACACAATTACTATGACTCACAGATGAATGATGAACAGATTGCTAGTTTGCAAAAAATAAAAAAAATACACAAATCACCAGTTTCATTTGATTGCCTAATCAATCCAAGTGTATGTAAACATTACCAGGTTTTTCAGTAGTTCACACCCAAGACCTCCTGCTCCAATAACCAGAATTTTGCATGTTTCCAATAAAAACTGGAGGGTCTGTATTTAAAAACAAACAAAAAACAATGGAGCAATCTGCAAACCATGTTATTTACTTCAGATTGACAAGCTAACAGTCATTCACCTCCTCGCTTGGTTCAAAATCAGGATGTGTGAAAGGTCCCGACCGCTCCAGAAACTTCTGCACATGGCTCCATCGTCCTTCCCAACTACTGCTGCTGCTGCTGCTGCTGCTGCTAACATCCAATGCCATTCTGCAAAGCAAAATCCCATTGCTTAATGTAGAAGAATTGGTGATGATTGAATGAATGTTAAAATGAATAAAAGTTTCCAGCAGGCTCTGTACTCGGGTCTCTGCTGTAGCCCGTAGGATTCTTTTACATTTCGGCACAAGTTTTGTCTTAATAAAAATAAATGGAAAAAAAATGAGTTGTATTTTCACTAAGCGGGGTAGTTGAAAAGAAATGCGAATGGGTTCCCGACTTTTAAGCAGCCATAACTTAATGAAAATCAAATCCTATCCTCTAAACAATTCAAATTAAAATGATTACAATTAGACATGTTTCTTTTTAACTTTCTTTAATTAAAGAAAAGGAATGACGCTGGTTCTTTCTCCCTTTTTTAACACAAAAAACAATCCCCCAAACTATTAAACAACTTCTGTTTAATAAAAAACATTCTATATTTCTACAAACTGATAAGTGGATTGTATTATTACTTAATTAGTATTTTAAATGGCTGCTTATAGGATACAAAACTTAAACCCATAGCAATCAGCCAAACCTGCATAGGCTTTAACCCATTCGCTCAAAACTGAAAAACCCATGTCACAACATGACTTAAAGAATACTTAGGGATTAAAGAAGTCTTTAGTGTATTTCCTGAAGCTGTTTCCTTTTATTTACATGCATATATGCTTATCGCTCTTCTTTTTTTTTACACCCAGACTTGAAGAAAGCCAGAACAAATTTATATATCCAGATTGGATTTGGGGCAACAGATCTCACCTGGGTGTTACATGCCGGATTGCATTTGTTGTGTCACGACTGGCTTATTAAAGACATGCTGACTCTACTCATCATTATACTTTCTTTTAAGCTCATGAATAAATGACATCGAAATAAAAACAACAACAAATAACCGCCACACGCAAGAGTCGATACGGATTTGATTGAACGAGACAGAAGATCTAACATTGGCCACAGTGCATCTTGTGAAAATTCATCACCGCTTTACAGAGCATTGACTCGCTGAGGATTTCTGCCTGATCCGTCTACAGGCCTAGTTTAGTGTTGACAGCTCCGGAGCTAACGCTAGCCATTAGCCGGCTGACGTCTTCAAATAAAAAGCACAACTCCGACCCCCAAATACCTCCCATTTTACCCTTAGGGGGATTTGCGAGGCTACGTTTCCGAACTAGAAGGGCAAAAAAAATTGCGCTCTCTGGAAACCCCGAACTCGTCTGGAAATGAAGGATGAATTTTCACACTCCCTATGCTGTGCAATACTCAAACCTGCAGCCAGCGCTTAGCATTTCATCACTAACTTCTCAGGCTGCTCCTCTATTCTTTGTCTTTTCTTCGCCCTAAAAGTGAAAGAATAAAAAGAGGATTCAGGCACGTCCCGGCTACACCGGCTACGGGTCAAAATAGCAACAATATCGGTCACAAATACACTTCGTTCATTCAACGCTACTTACGGCTCTTCCCCATCCGCCATACTTTAGGGTTTCACGGTTCTATGCCTTCCCACAATGCTTTGCTGCCGGGGCGAACTTTGAAGGTTGAATACAAAAACCCAAGAAGGAAATAATATCTGATAAATATACATACTTATAGTCAATAATACGCGATAAAACGGTTAAATAGTAATAATAATCATTATGAAATGACTGATTTTCGTGAATATATTTACAAATAAGTAGGAAATCCTCCACCACAACCTGCACCACCCAATCCTTCTCATCATAATCAATTTTGAAGCATTTGTATTCATTTATAGAGGAACAAACAGAATAAAGCACCACATTAAAATGAGAATGAGCATGATGGATATTTCCGAGCACTTTTCTTTAGTCTGAAAAGTGCTCGCCTCTGCCTTATGACTGCGTCCTGGTCAGTGAAAGACCTTCAATACTTTCATCATTCCCTTTGGTCGATACCATTCCTCTTGGAGCTATAAGTGAAACAGTTTGTAACAACTAACTATAGATATTATGAACGCTCTTCATTCTTCACTTTGGCTCCAAACATAATGCAAAACCTGTGGGCGTATATATGTATACTGATAGAACTGTTGAGTGGTACAATCTTACTCAATCGATTAGAGGATAAAGCAGAAGACGTTCTGTCCAAACAGTAAACATGTCCAGATGAGAAGCAACTGCTCCCAGAATTGGTGTCTCAATACTCGTTGGAGTAGGGTTGGAGGAAGCATAGGTAGTGTAGAGGATGATTTGAGAAAATTCATTTAGGCCAGCATTAAATTGATTGCATCGACATTACTTAGAATTCTGCCTTAATTTCTGTATAATTAATCTCAGTACTGTTCCTCATATGTTACTAGTTATTAAATATAATCAAGCTTAACGTAGGCCAGAGGGGGCACGGTGGCTTAGTGGTTAGCACGTTTGCCTCTCACCGCCGGGGTCCGGGTTCGATTCCCGTCCTGGCCATGTGTGTGTGGAGTATGCATGTTCTCCCCATGCCTCCCTCATGCCTTAGATAGGCACAGGCTCCCCGTGACCCGAGGGAAGATCGGATATAGTGGTAGAAGATGAATGAATGAATAAATGAATGAGCGTATTCACCTATTAACCTTTTCCATTCAAAGAGCCATTTGGTCCCAGAAAACACCAGGAGCCAAAAAAACCCTTTTGATATTTAAAATTAATTAACACTGCATATAAAACTGCCTGAGGTGGATGACTTTATGCAATGTATAAACTAAACTATAATGTGTTGAATTTATGAAATCAATGAGAAAATCAAAATTACATTCCTGCATGCAACAAAAACATTTTGAACAACAAAAAAAGACGTTAGGTTGAAGGTTACTTACAAGTAAAATATTCAACGTCTATTTGAGTCCTTCTTGTATTTATAAAATAAAAAAAAAACTTAAATTATGAACTTAAATTATCCACCGGAAACAAAACTAAAAATGGCGTCCTCTCTCTGTGTGCCATCACCCTTTTACTGGCACGTGCAGTCAGCTGTCAACCTGAATAATAAAAGGACCATTTCAGTGAACAATGAAAAAATATGAATATATGCAACAACAAAAAAATAGGGCAATAATAAATATTATAAAATATGTATATAAAAAACAATATAAATAAAAATATTTATCATACTTTTTATTTCTGCTCCTGAACCTCAGAGCACATCAGGGCTGTATGCACATTGGCGCTTGACAAAAAGAGATAAAAATTGTATTTAGAAATTACAAGATTACCATAATCTTCAAATTTAGAATTACATCTTCTAAATGAACGGACTAAAATAAAATACATACTAATTAAATACTCATTCATTATTTTCAAAAGCCACCGGGAGACGCATCAGAGGGCTGAAAGAGCATCATGCGGGTTGCTGATGCCGAATGTAGAGCAATACACTGTATGTTACGTGCATTGTTACATTATAGTATATATATAACATATAAACTATATATATATATATATATATATATATATATATATATATATATATATATTCATTCATTCATTCATTTTCTACCGCTATATCCAATCTTCCCTCGGGTCACGGGGAGTCTGTGCCTATCTCAGGCGTCTATGGGCATTAAGGAAGGATACACCCTGGACGGAATGCCAACCCATCGCAGGGCACACATACTCACATTCACACACACACACATTCATACACTAGGGACAATTTTCCAAGGTGCCAATCAACCTACCATGTGCATGTTTTTGGACCGGGTGGAGGAAACCGGAGAACCCGGAGAAAAAACCCCCCCTGAGGCACGGGGAGAACATGCAAACTCCACACACACATGGCCGAGACGGGAATCGAACCCGGATCCTGGCGGTGTGAGGCGAACATGCTAACCACTAAGCCACCGTGCCCCCCTTATATATATATATATATATATATATATATATATATATATATATATATATATATATATATATATATATATATATATATATATATATATATATATATATTTTTTTTTTTTTTTTTTTTTTAATTTAAATAAGTACATCTTTAGTCCGAGTAGTAGAGTAGTAAGTAATAGTAGTAGAAGAAAAACACAAAATGAGAGGTGTAAAACCACTTTAGTGATGCTGAATTAACTTACAAATTGAGGTTGTTCCAGGACCTGGTCAGTTAGTTTAGATGTAAAAACAACCGGTCAAGCCTTCAGCAAGCCACCAATCACGTCGCACTCTCTCTGCATTGAACTTGTTTTGATTGCCGCTTGGTGGGATCTACTTAGCACAAACAAACAGTCCAGCGTTAGTTCAACAGCGAGCAGAACATTTTAGTAAAAAATAAATGGAAACTCCTAATATGCCACAACACCAGTGGCCTTATTTACACCATTTTTTTTAAATAGATGAAAATACTTGTGATAATTTGAATGGAAAACAATCCATGTTTGACTCATTAATATCGTTCTCTCGAGTATTTTCACAATTGTAGCCATAATAAATCATAATACTTTGGATACTTAAATATATTTGAAAGCAAATACTTTTGTGCTTTTACTTAAGTAATGTTTTACCTACTGTATCTCTAACGTACATGGATCGCGTACTTCGTTAACCACTGAAAACAGAACAGCTAAGATATTTATTAAAAGCTTAAAAGTTGATGATAATTTGGAATTACTGGAGCCCTTAAATCAGACAAGTTTTCACCCAGAACATTAAACTTTTACCTGAAAGTTCTGTATGCAGACATTTATTATATCTAATAGACACATAAAAGACTTGTTGTAGTCCAGACACTTTAAATGAATTTCTTTTCCAAAAAATCTGAAAGGATTTGTTCACACAATATGGAAAATGCTCATGTCATGGAGAGGGGTTGGAGAGTCACACTTAGAAATGTCCATTGTTTGGGTTGTTGCTACGGCAACCGGAATGGGCTGTGCGATTAATTGAAATCTCTTCTTACTTGTGTTTGACTCTTGAAATTGCGCTCTCTCTCGCGTCTGATACTTTTCCCGTAGTTTTCTATTTGAACCAATCAGAGCACGAGAGCAGGAGACTGAGCTTAACGACAAATAGGCTGCAGAAACGGGGATGATGAGTTCAGGACAGGAGGATTTGGTACTCAAAAAAAAAATAAAAGTACACATATGTAGAGTGGGATTATTTTGGATACAGGAAAGCTGATGTATCAGTAATTTGTAAGACCTGTCAGTCTGTCCCTGCACAAAACAGGGTAACACAACAAACCTATTTCAACACCTGAGGCAGCTTCACAAATAGGTCTATGATTTATGAATGGCAAAGAAAAATCACTGGGCACGGAGAAAAGTAAACCCCGAACACGTTTGGAACCAGGTGATCAAAAATCAATATTGCAGGCATTTGCGAGCTGCACACCATATAAGTTTAAAGGCACAAACAAATGACTGATGCCGTCACATATCATTTATGTAAAGATATGACGCCTGCAAATGTCGTCAGTAAAGCCGGCTACCATAAAATGACACAGACTCTTGATAACACATAGCAATTGCCATGGCAAAGAAAAATTTTTCAAGAGTCACCATCCCTGAAATGTATTCCAAATGCAAAGCCAGTGTCGAGATAAAAGACATGAAATACTACGCAACTACTTCAGATATGTGGTCAAACAAAACATCGGATGGAGCCTTGCTTCAGTTTGACGGTGCACTTTATTAATGATGACTTTTGAAATCTAAAGATGATGCCTGCAAACGGCATATTTTCCCAATGATCACACTGGAGAAAATATGTCTCAAGGTTTGAAGTGTGCACACACACACACACACACATACACACACAATTCATTCATTGATTCATCTTCTACCGCTATATCTGATCTTCCCTCGGGTCGCGGGGAGCCTGTGCCTATCTCAGGCGTCTATGGGCATTAAGGCAGGATACACCCTGGATGGAATGCCAACCCATCGCAGGGCACACACACACACACACAATCACACACACATATTCATACACTAGGGACAATTTTCCAAGGTTCCAATCAATCTACTGTGCATGTTTTTGGACCAGGGGAAACCAGAGAACCCGGAGAAACGGGGAGAACATGCAAACTCCACACACACATGGCCGAGAAGGGAATCGAACCCGTACCCTGGAGGTGTGAGGCGAATGTGCCAACAATTAAGCCACCGTGCCTCATCACACACACAAATATATATAATTTATTTGCCAAAGTTCTGTTCTAGAGACATTTTGTCACACCTTTATTTTTTTGCCTTATGTCACAGGACATGTTAGAGGTCTTTGATAAAGATCTAATTGTTTTCCTTTGGGAAAATATTTCAGATTCACGCTATAAAACATGTGTATCAAAATCGTGATTAAAATCAAAATCGCAATATTGTTCATGAAAATCGTGATACGTTTCTTTTGTCCATATTGCACAGCCCTAGTTCTTAGTGGCCATTGCACTTGGCTGGGTAGGTCTGTATGTCAATGCTAATAATCACAATATCACATTGATAACTGAATTCTATTCAATTGTAGGGAGTGAAATTTACTAAATGATGTACTACAACAAGATCTGGAGATAATACCATGAGAACAGTGGTTTGGAATCATGAGAAAGGAGAGTCTGTGCCGGAGTTGGGAGCATGTAGAGAGTGTCTAATGCTGGGCTGGCCAACCCGTGGCTCCCGAGCCTCATGCGGCTCTTTAGCTAGTTTCATGCGCTCTTTAGGAGCTTTCACATAACATGCGTCAATGGGAACGGGATGATGTTCATGTGTACCCATGTGTATGATGTGGCTCTTTGCAGTAACACAGAAAAATACTAGTTGGCCACCCCTGGTCTAATGTATGAATTTCACTTAAATGTTCATTAAACCAAGTGCTGTGGCCTAACAAGCTCCTTGTTGCTGTCCGAACTGCTGTTGTGAGAAGCCGGTGTGCAGGACAAAGCCATAAAGTCACAAAAACACGTACGCACACATGGGGTCAGAACAGTGAAGCTAGCCTATAACAATGCGCACGCTATGAAATCAACTGCTGTGTTCCATCACAAGTTACTGCAAGCATACTTATTTCATATGATCTTTCATGTGTGTGTGTGTGTGTGTGTGTGTGTGTGTGTGTGTGTGTGAGAGTGAGAGAGTGTGTGTGTGTGTGTGTGTGTGTGTGTGAGTGAGTGAGAGAGAGAGAGAGAGAGAGAGAGAGAGAGAGAGAGAGAGAGAGAGAGAGAGAGAGAGAGAGAGAGAGAGAGAGAGAGAGAGTGTTTGAATGCTCCATCTGTGCCCTGTGTGTGGTCAATAAACAAGATGCTAGCAATGCTAGCTAATGTGCCTTTTTCATCATCTGTTGTTGGTTTTAGGTAACAGGAGATATATCCAATAGTAATGATGGAAAGATCGGCTCATTTAAGTGACTTTCTTTGAATCTCGCTCATTGACATGAAGAAATGTTTTTGAGTCGTTTAGAACATTTAATCTTAATCACATTCATGGCATCGATGAGTTGAAACATGTTGTCATGTTGTGGGTTTTTTAATCATATGTATAAGTTAACTGTGGTAAGATCACTGTGTATTCACCGTCTTCCACCAATATCTTGGATGTGTGCATTAAATAACTGGAAACGTCCAATGATACACTGATCAGGCATAACTTAATGGCCACTTGCCTAATGTTGTGATGGTCACCCTTCTGCTGTCAAAACAGTCCTGACCTGTTGAACATTAAGGGCATTAATGCAATTTGACCTGTTCACTTGCTGCTTAACATATGGTGCAATGATGAAGAAATAATCAGTGTGTATATATATAAATAATATAAATAATATTATGCCTGGTCTGTGTATTCTTCCTTTATTGATTCTTCTCATTGACGCCAAAATCTAGACGATAAAATCTAGCAACGTGCTGGTTTATAAATGCATGCTGTGAGAATAATCGAGTGTTTCCTTGCTTGCTCACCTGATGGGAGGACATGATAGCCGAAGCACCTTCTCCCAGGAGTGATGTCTCAAATCTGGGTGGTTTTAGATAACACAGGTAGACCACTTCACTGCTGCTGAATTGACTCAATACCGACCGTGGGTCCTCCAAGAGCTGGACAGTTGGACAACTCTATTCTATTCATTTTCATTTGTGTAGCACTTTTAACGGTGGACATTTTCTCAAAGAGCATTAACACGGATAACACGATGCTGATTTAATGTATTGTTCCTTATAGCAACAGGAAAAACTGAAAAACAGATGGGTTCCATTCATCAAAACCGATTAACACATGCCCTTAAGGTAGTGTTAGTGGATGGGGTAGCTCAGGGGTTAAGGCGCTGAGCTGCTGATAGATATCGCCAAGCCACCCCTCGTGGGTCCTTCAGCAAGGCCCTTCACCCTCTGTGCTCCAGGGGCGTTGGCTGACTCTGGCTGACACTGGACTCTGACCCCAGCTTCCAAACAAGAAAGAATTTCACTGGGCTGTAATGTATATGTGATGAATAAAGCCTCTTCATGTTCATGATGAACAGACTGGAACAACACTACATATACTGTATGCACATAAAGGGAATATCTGTGTCCTGAGTCCTACTGTATATTATGATATATGTTAACTATGATATATGTTGTATGTAGAACATAATGTATTTAATAACTGTGCATTAGGCACTGCGTGACAAGATTTGATGGTTGATTGTGGGTGCGGGCGGTAATATATTCATGTGTGCGCGGGTTGCGGGAGAATACTCTCTCTCTCTCTCTCTATACACACACACACATATATATATATATATATATATATATATATATATATATATATATATATATATATATATATATATATATACACTGCAAAACTGCAAAAAGCCAACTAAAATGTAAATTTATGAATGAACGGGCGGCGGAGTGGTACAAAACGTAAATATTAATATATAAAAAAATATTTTTGCAGGAGCGGGACGGAAAAAATATGTCTGTTAAAGATCACTAATCAGTATCAGCACCGATGCCGAGGGTTGGAAAATGAAAATTCCGATTCCGATTCTGGAATCAGATACTTATTTATAGATACAGATACAAAATTACATTTTGATTCCTCTTATCAATTCCTGAGTGAATTTCTTTCACCTGCCAACCTACCCGGACCTTCCTTGCATACAATCTGCCAGGACCTTATGTGGTAATCTGAACATCAAGTTTACAAAACGGACCGCCGGCAAGCGCTCAAAAGTGTGTCTACACATTGTAAAGACCGTAGATAAAGTGAAGTGTACTTATTGTAATAAACTAATATGCTGCAAGCAAGGTGTCACAACCAACAGGACGAAGCATCTGCCATTGGATCACCATTTGGAATCAAAACTGGGAATCGATAAGCAAAATTGTAATCGATAACAATTAAATGATACCAAACCCTACCCTATTTTTGACCACTGAAATGAAAAATAACAACCATTTCTAAGCTGTCTATATAGTGCATGTAGTGTATATGACAGCTGGTATTCTATGCCCATAAACAAAAAACAGACAAATATCAAATTTGGCATGCTGCGGTGTGCAGTGCTGTCTCCTGCTGAGGATGTAAGGAATGCTACCCCGCAGCTGCTACAGTAATTCCCTTGGGCATGTTGGAAGTAAGTGTCTTTCTGAAGTGGGTTATCAGATTGTTGCTGCACCCCAAACACTGCAATAGAGACACGTCCTTGTCTCAGCATGAGTGGGACAAATGAAACCTGAACACTATCTGTAAAATAAAGAACAGATACTACTTTTTCTCTTTTTCTGTATGTATATGAGGCTTTGCATTCATGCTGTCGTATTTAGGCTAAAGTAAATGTTATTTAGCACGGAGTCAGTGTATGCACAGAAAGAAACGGCAGGGTTAAATACTCATCTTATCATTCAGTTTATTTGCAATATTTTAGATTACTGTACATACAATATAGGACTATTAAAATCTCTGGTGACCTTCATCGTAGTGACTTTGTTGATGACCTTCTTCAAACAGTATAAACTCTTTCTATTGCCATTACATTAAGCCCAAATTCAAAATACATAGTATACAATTTATAATTCCGACGAGAAACCTTATAAGGAGCCGCAACATGTGACGAGAGCATGGAAAACTTGCTTATTTGTGGAAATATGAAATCTCTCTGATTGAAAGATATAACGTGCTGACTCACGAGAGACTATATTAATTGAGTCAACCAGACATTGTTTACCTTAGATAGCAATATCATTACTTCGTTGTCCTTTTAGTTCTTGAAAGAATATCAGCCTATTTTTAACCATTCTGTATAATCGGATAACAGATAAGGAGTTTTAATTTATTTGCACTGTACTTTGTTAACCCCTAACACTCCGGGGCGGGGAAAAAATGCAGAAATTTTTGCATTAACTCACATATTATAGGCGAATAATATTTGATTTGTTTTATAAAATTTAAGAAACATGAGAGAAGTTTTCCTCTTAAACCCTTTTTAAAATAGGATGCACTTATAGTACTGCTCAGAATGGGATCCCTCATGTGCTAATTTATTATAAAGGCTATGCAGCAAATCTTGAAAATATTTGCTTTTAATATCAATAGAGAAAACACGTAACAATGAGATTAAAAATGTACAATATTTAAAAATCAGTTTGATGATTCTTCACAGAGAAATGCAGTTTGATCTTAATCTTACTTAGTTCTAATGACTATGGTAATGCATTAATGATCACACATAATGCATGCAAATGACAAGTAAGAAACATACATGGCGTCTAACAATTTTTGATCGTCTTCATTTAACATTCATTTAACAACTTCATTTAACTGTTGCAGTCATTCTGTGTCTTCAGCCTAGTGTTCGGATTTCTGCAACCCATTATTGGGATAAGTGCACAACAATTATGATAAATAGTAATTGTGTTTTCATTTTGATAACCTTAAGTACCATTTACCATCTGCTATCTACTGTAAACACTACCTCTGCTATGTTATGGGAGTTTGAGGGTCAACTGCGAGTATTTATAAGTGTGAGCCCTGCGCTAGACTCTCTGTGCACAGCAACAATGGGCAAAGTAGTCTTGGTTTCAGGTAAGTGGCTAAAACAATACTAGGACAGATGCATAAATGTTTCAGGGTTTTAAATTCCTAAAAGTAAACTGGAAAATCATAATCTCTATTTCTTTCTCTTATTGTACACACACACACACAGCGTTGGCCCTGCTGCTTCAAATGCAGCTTGGTAAGTATGATGCTATGATTTGTGAGTTTTTGCTTACGCACAAAAATTGACAAACGTAATGCTGCTCTGTACAGGCTCGGCGTACATTTTATCATGCTACTTCACCAACTGGGCGCAATACCGCCCACCTCCCACCATCTACATGCCTACCAACATCGACCCTTGCCTGTGTACCCATCTCCTCTACGCTTTCGCCACCATGACCAACGACTACAAAATTGCTACGTATGAGTGGAACGATGTGGAGCTCTACAGCCAATTCAATGGCCTGAAGGACAAGTGAGTGCGTTTCCACTCGGTTCACTTACATGCCACATGATAAACTGAACTGCACATGTGGCCTGCCTCTCTGTCCTCCAATGTGTCCTTCTTGTTCCCACACATAATTATAGGAACGGCAACCTGAAAACTCTGCTGTCGGTTGGTGGGTGGAACTTTGGCTCCTCAGGGTAAGAAAATAAATGTTAACTACCAGTGTTGGGCACTAGTTACATGTAACAGCGTTACGTAATTTAATGGATCATGGGATCCTTTAACTGTAACAAATTACTGTTACTTTTATTTTGTAATTTATAATAATAATAATACCCCCCACCCTCTTTAAAAAATTGCGCATGGCACCCTAACCCCCCCTTCAACAATATGTTTGTGATGCAGTATAATTTTGAAACCCACGATTTCGAGTGTTAACTTAAAAGCGCCACCTAGTGGACGAATGCAAGTAATCAAATGTAATCAGTTACTTTTATTGCTACTTATTACATTCTGAATAGGGTCATTTGTAATCTGTAATCTATTACATTACAAAAGTAACCTTCCCAACACTGTTATCTACTTACAAATGTACAGGTGATATGGTCAGGTTGAACAGAACTGAGCTCTGCATCTCCCTACTAGGTTTTCAGCCATGGTGGCCAGCTCTGCCAACCGCCAGACTTTCATCAATTCGGTCATTGTTTTCCTGAGAAAGTATGAATTTGATGGATTAGACATTGACTGGGAGTACCCAGCCAACAGGGGAAGCCCACCACAAGACCAGCAACTCTACTCAGTTCTGTTAGCTGTATGTATTAGAGTTTTTAACAGTGATATTCATAGATATTAGCAATGATTTAAAAAAATCTAAACAGCTTATAGTCAATCAAAAAAACTATACCTTCTTTAAGGATTCTGTATTCCTTTATGCATTGGTGCGTATAGGAAATGAGGAGTGCATTTGAGGCAGAGGCTAAACAGACCAACAGAGCCAGACTGCTGATGTCTGCCGCCGTCTCATCAGGTCGAGGCACCATCGACACTGCTTACCAGATTCCTCAGCTTGGACAGTACGTCACGCTCAAGTCCAACGCCCACTATATATATATATATATATATATATATATATATATATATATATATATATATATATATATATATATATATATATATATATATATATATATATATAGAGCTGATGCTATGCTAGCTTGACATTTTCGTTGATCTTTTCTACACCCAGATCACTGGACATGATTAATGTCATGACCTATGACATGCATGGCTCATGGGATCCGTTCACAGGAGAGTGCAGCCCACTGTACAGGGATTCTTTTGACAGTGGGTCCTACATCTACTTTAATGTGGTATGTGTTGCTAACTTATGCTTAATTATCCAGTCATAAGTGAAAATAAGATACTCAGGGTAATCTGATGCTCTTTAGGACTACGCCATGAATTACTGGATGAACAATGGTGCTCCTGCAAATAAACTTCTTGTTGGGTTCCCTACCTATGGTAACACATTTACCCTGACAAACCCTGCCAATCATGGAATTGGAGCTCCAATCTCAGGAGCTGGAGCAGCAGGAAAATACACCCAGGAAGCTGGAGAACTGGCTTATTTTGAGGTAATACAGACAGATTATGTGTATTAGGTTGACTGCATGTGGATCATATATTCTGAGAACCAGAGAGGTTCTCTTTTTTGTTTTTTTCCACTCATTTGTTTATATATATATATATATATATTATATATATATATATATATATATATATATATATATATATATATATTTATTTATATTATTTATTTTATTTTTTTGCTTGTGTAGATCTGTACTTTCCTGCAAGGGGGCGCAACTGAGGTGTGGAATTCTCAACAAGATGTGCCCTATGCCTATCAGGGAAACCAATGGGTTGGCTATGACAACATGAAGAGCTTCCAGATCAAGGCAAACTATTGTCTCTATAGCGTAGATGCTTATTTAAATGTTCCGATGCCCAAACGCTAAAAGAATAATGCAAATATTGTAAAAAATAATATCCCTGCAGGCTGAGTGGGTGAAGAAAAGCAACTTTGCTGGTGCTATGGTGTGGACCATTGACATGGATGACTATCTGGGAACGTTCTGCAACCAGGGAAAATATCCTCTAATTAATGTGCTTCACAAGGCCTTCAACCTGGACCAACAATGTAAGATTTCTATCCTGCGAGATAAATAACAGCAGTCTCCCCTGCCCTTTTTACTTAACAGTTTCCTTAAGGTTGCAAACTGTGGCAATAATAATTGCAATTATTATATTTAGAATAACAACAACAATTATCATTATATTATTCATTCATTCATTCATTCAGGGGTTCTACCGCTTTATCCGATCTTCCCTCGGGTCACGGGGATCCCACGGGGATTCCCTCGCGTCTATTGGCATTAAGGCAGGATACACCCTGGATGGAATGCCAACCCATCACAGGACACACACACACATTCACATTCACACACTAGGGACAATTTTCCAAGGTGCCAATCAACCTACCGTGCATGTTTTTGGACTGGGAGGAAACCGGAGAACCCGGAGAAAAACCTCCTTGAGGCACGGGGAGAACATGCAAACTCCACACACACATGGCTGAGACGGGAATCGAACCCAGGCCCTGGAGGTGTGAGGCGAACGTGCTAACCACTAAGCCACCGTGTCCCCTTCATTATATTATACATATAAATATTATTATAAAATAAATATAATAATAATTATGATAATACTCTTTGGATAAAGCGGTATAATATGAATGAAGGAATAATAATAATTCGTATTATTATTAGTGTTATTTTATAATAATTATTAAAGCTGATTATTAGTGAAGCATTAGTGTAAAATTCTTAGAGTTTGTTCTCTTTTAAGCCTGCAGTCCTCCTGCAACTCCACTTCCACCAATTCCAGGAGTGAGCACCACAACCGCTAGTGCCAGTGGAGGAAACGCAGGCAGTGGAAGTTCCAGCAGTGGAAGCTCCAGCAGTGGAAGCTCCAGCAGCGGAAGCTCCAGCAGTGGAAGCTCCAGCAGCGGAAGCTCCAGCGGCACCAGCGGCATGAACAGCTCCTTCTGTGCTGGCAAAGCAAGTGGTCTGTACCCATTTGCTGCCAACAGCAACAAGTTCTATGAGTGCAACAACGGCCAGACATATTTCCAGCAATGTGCGACCAGCCTGGTGTTCGACACGAGCTGCTCATGCTGCAACTGGAGCTAAAGGCTCAGCACGTTGTTGCATGGCTGAATTGATCCTGCTGTTCTGATTACTTTATTTTCTGATCATAAAAGTGAAACTCTCCCAATGATTAGCTGGAAGACGTTTGTTGTGTGAATGGTAGAAAACAGAGAAATATGCATTCATAGCCCACAAGCCTGCTTAGGTTTATAAAGCGGCACTTAGTCACTTCCTTTGTGTTGAATCGTCTATAATAAAGCTTATGAAACAGCTCTGCGTTTCTTCTTTTGTTTTCGTTCTTGAATTTACACGAAAAAAAAAGTGTCTAGAATGTTAACATTTGTGGATTAATGAGAAGAAAGTTGATAATAAGGTACAAGTTGACACTATTGGGCCCTTTAGAAAGGCTCCCCATCCCTTTGTGCTCCAGGGGATGTAATATGATGGCTGATCTCATGGTGACCAAATCTGATCTGCAAACAATGATTTTCACTAGAAAAAGACTTTCTAATGATCTTTAACTTGGAAATGTATATAAGGTTTACTTTGATAATGAGTACAGAAATGGATTGTTTTACAGTAAGGCTTTTAAAGTAAGCCACCGAACGATCAAAACAGACCCTTAAAAAAAAGGCACTTTGCCAAAGGATACAGTTGAATCCACTGAGTTGATTTCTACTTTTTATTTGAGTGTAGCGGAGAATGCAAAGAAAATCCTTCACGATCACTCTATCCTAGTTCGGGATTTGGTAAAGAACAGTTCAGCCATCCAATCCTGCTTTTACGGGCATCTTTAAGCCTCGCAGTCCCATCCCACTTTCTACACACGCTAAACGCCTCCTGGCTGCAACAGGCCAGGCGCAATGCTCTCAACTGTAGCTGGCTAGCTAGTGAGCTACCATTCATCGATAGGCAGAACAGGCACTCTGGTACTTGGCCAAATCGGATCATTTTTTTAAACACCAAAACGTGGTTATACTTTTAAAAGGGATTTAAAAAAAAAACCGAATCTAGGGCTATTATCCGTATAACGTCGGGTAAACGAGTTAGCCTAGCCTGTTGGAAACTACCTGGCTTGGAGGTCGCTACATACCTTAGCACGCTAGTGGCTGCTCGCTCGGTGTAACCGAACCTGCCGCCAAATATCCCTCGGACATTACTGGGACGCTGAGAAAGCAACGTTACGGACTCCGAGCCGCAGAATGGCGAGGCCTTCGAGGTACGACAATGTATTTGATTGTTTTTTGAATATGTGGTGAACGTGATAAACGATTGGACCCGGAGCTGCGATCGTACAGTAGATCAGGCGGCTCATTTAGCTGGCGGGCTGCGCGGCTCGCACCTTTCTCCATGTTTGCTAGCTTACACGCATATGCTAAGCAGCTAACCGCTTCTCTCGTTTACTTCTAGTTGTTTATTTGGTTTGCGAGTTTTTTTTTTTCTTGTGTAAAAACGACACCGAGGACGTACATTTGTCGTCTCTAATTTAAAGATGTACGCGTGTTTGGACGCTGCTTTAGCCCACGTTCTGCGCACGCAAGCCGTGCAAGACACACGGTGTAATGAGCTTCCTACCGGGGCAGCTTCGAGTTAGCTTCGGAATAAAAAAAACAAAGACAACAAAAGTGCCTGATTGGTGAAGCGGTTGTGACCCCGTGCAAAACAAACAAACCGACCACCGAATGTGTGTTTTGTAATAATAGACTAATTCTACGAGTCGAGTTGTGCAGAGACTTTAATGGCCTAGACAAGTTTTTTTTGTCCGCGCCTTTGCATCATGTTGGCGCTAGCGCCGCTAGTGTGCACACGAGGAGCCGATAGCTTCTGCTCCCCGCCTACTTCAATGGCGAAACGTTATAGCTGCGTTTACACGCCAGTACTAGTGTTTATTCAACTTTTGTAAGCCGCGTATTCCGGCGTTATTAACACACGGACATGTGGTTTAAAACGGAACAGGACTCGTAGTAGTACTGACTATTATAACAAACATTTCTCTCTCTTTTTTTTCCCCCCACAATGTACTTACGGAATTTCAGCCGTTGCGGTTTGATCTGTCCGATCTGTAAAAACCGGTTATTGAAATATCGCATTATTACGATATCGTGGTTGGTGGTGGAATTGGGAAACCCTTGTACAAACGTTTCCTTAGATTTCACGGTGTATAATACATTATGGTTCGAAACACCATGCCTTGTAAGAAGAAATAGATACTTTATTCATCCCAAATAGCAAATTCTAGCACTATCAACATACACAATATGGCATGCGATAGATCGATTGATGATTTATTCATCTTAAATGTTAAACTACAGCACTGTCAACATACTTATTGATTGGTTGATTACAGTGAACAAGTGTTACAGCAGCCAAGAAAATATATATTTTACTACTGGCATTGATATTTTAGAAGGAGATCTCTCTAGGACACAGAGAGGAGTTGTTTAAAATTGCAGTCAACAGGAAAGACTTCCTGTAGCGCTTCGATCACAGCGGAGCGACGGTATTCAAATGCCACACCAACGTGAAAGAGAGGTTATAATTGCACGACAGCCATCTAGTATGTAATAGGCAAGAAAAATGACATTTTAATTTGTATTTTCAAATAAATAAATAAACCTTGCATGAGTATCCGCTGTATCACTCACAAATTTAGCCGGGAACCGATCCGTGTGTGTTGTTTTGAGTGGTATTTGTTGTCATTAATAACTCATGTTTCAATTTGTCCCTGCAGGAATAAGAGGGTAGTTGATTATGCCCAGTTTCAAGAGTCCGATGATGCCGGTAAGTAAAACTTGTGTAAAGATTGGGTTTATTATGTTCATTTGTCCCGTTTGAGAACAAAGAAATATACACATGTTTATCTTTTTTTTTTTTTTTCATTTTAGTTTTTGAAAAAAAAATGCACAGTTCACTGAAGCTAAATTATTGCCATTTGATTTTTGCCAGTCTAATTAAACTTAGAATTGCATATTTATATTTGCACTGAATAGTTATTCCTCTTATTAACTTGATTATTTATTTATTTCTTGAATGAATGTAGATGAGGAATATGAGGGGAATTCTGAACGACCCAAGAAAGCAGTAAAACAGAGGTTGGCTTAACTACGTTTTCCTTTTCACAGTAACGAAATTGTAAATATATTCCTGTGTGTGTGTGAGAGAGAGAGTCGTTCACACGCGGGTGGAAATTGATGAAACAAACTGGGTATTTCGAGCATCTGCTCAAATAACCGGCTGTCTTATTTTTTGCAGCGACGAGTCTCGCGTTAAAGACCATAAGAGTAAGTGAAGTCTCCGTTGCTGTTTGTTTAACGACGCAGCCGTTTCTCAAGTCACCAGACATTGGGTTTTCTTCTGTTGCAGAGGATTTCAGCGACGACGATAACGACTACGGCGAGGAAGAGGAGGACGATGACGGTGGTGACAGTGACTACGAGACTAAAAAGACCAGCAAGGGAAGACAAGCGACTGCTAAAAGGAAAAGAGCTGCAGGTATCGCCTACAACATCCCGTTCTTAATTTACAGCCTGTACGTTCAAGGCTGGGTCTGTTGTTAATGTGCTTGTTTATGTATTTATTAATTTATATATTTATTTTTGTTAGATGACAGCGATGACGATGATAAGGTCGTGAGGAAGAAGGGCCGGCAGGTGCGGCAGGCTGCCAGCAAAGCGGTCTCCAAACAGAGGGAGATTCTTCTTGGGGACAGAGGCAGTGAAGAAGAAGGGGGAGAGGAAGAGGAAGAGGAGGATGACAGTGACGTTTATACAGGAGGTGCCGGCATTTCTCCCAACTGAAATGCGTTATACAGTGTGTGTGTGTGTGTGTGTGTGTGAGTTTATAGTGTGTACAAATTCTCCCATTGCTTTCACTTCTATAGAGGATTCAGGCAGCGATGAAGATTTTATGGTGGAGGATGACGACGACGACAGCGACTACGGGCGGCCCAAGAGGAGGAACTCGAAAGTCAGCAGGAGGAGCAGCAAAGACAAGAAGTCCCCCAAATCCAGAACAAGAACTTCAGGTACTAGCTGCTACGTACCACAATGCAGAAAACAACACCCAGGTGTATTATATCGTGTTGACGCGCTTTTTTTTGTATTATTGTTATTATTTTAGTGAGCAGGGGGCCAAAAAGGAAGAGAGGAAAGCGTCAGACTAAAGCGAAGAGGGTTGTGTCCAAAAAGGTCATCCCTAAAGACGAGGACGAAGATGTCGAAAGCCCACGAGAGGAAGAGGAGCAAAAAGAGAAGGAGAAGGAGAAGGATGGGCAAGACAAGAAGAAAGCCGAGAAGAAAAAATCCCCCCCGGCTGAGAAAGAGGAGGAGAGCGGCGGCGACGCGGAGGACAACGACGGCGAGGAGAAAGATGATCGAGAGAGCGAGAAAGAGAAAGAGGAAAAGGACGATGCCTCGGAGGAGGACGCTCCATCAGGAGAAGACTGAGCGTCTTCTTTCCGATGGCAGTAAAATTGTTTTACACATTTTTGTTTTTCCTTCTTCGTCTTTTCTTATTGTGGAACAGTGGAGTTTACTTTCCACACTGCTCCAGGTGTTTTGGATGTTTGTTTATTGCGTTCATCCTGTAAATACAATATTTCAGACGAACTCTCTGTGACGTATCATCCACACTATTTGCAAACAGTATCGCTGAAAGTACCTGCACCACTTTCAATCGCCGGCTTACGGATTAATATCTCTATTAATATTGAACGTCGACGATGACTTTTTTTTTTTCTCCCCTTTGCTAATTTTATCTTTATTCGAATTGCAAATAAAGGAAGTACATTTTATTGCGCCGTCAATACGTCCTTGAAAGCTCTCATTGATTGCTAACGCTTACAACCTTTCTGAATTTGTAATTACAGATATAAATATTAGATCAATGATTTGGTTTAATGTTCTGTGCTGTTACTTTAAGACGCAAAATACAGCATTCGAAAATACTGCTTTAAAAATTTTTTTTTTTATTTTAAAGGGGGGGGGGGACTTTATGCTGGTTCACCACATAAGCCAAAGCTTATGATCTTGTTCTGTTCAGTGCTTTTCATCACTGTGGGCAGGTTCGTGTTTGTCGTTAAGTGAATGTAAGATTTCTTTTTTTCTTCTTTTATGAAGCCGCTCTGTGATTTGTTGAACGCCATCGATATCTGCTCAGTTCCACCATATTCCACAAACATGAAACATTTCATCGCCTTTAAACAGATCACCGTTTTCTGCGCCGTTCGTTTTTTAACGCAGGCTTTACTCTGCAATTCGTGTGTAAACAGAAATCTTGCCTCCTCCTCCTCCTCCTTCATAATACATTCGAAGGTTTCCCTTTTTTTTTTGTTTTTGTTTTTCTCCTTCGTCCCGTATATAACAACGACAAATGTTTTGGTTTTGGATATTTAGAATTTCGGAACCACTTTCAGAGTTTGTGTGCTGGAAATGAGTAGAAGGTTCTACATCACCATGTACATTTTCTAACAGTTATTATTCCGAAAAAAAAAAAAAAAGAATTAACAATAACATTTAAAGAAAATGTTAACATAATGCTTTTCGAGCCGTTTTTGCTTTTGACATTTCCGCAGTTTAAACATAGCCTTTAATTGCATTGTAGTACCGCAGTTCATGGAGTGGCATTACATGTCGTGAGTCATGTTTCGATGGTTTGACAGGAAAGGAAGTGTGTACGGATGCCGTGGAGACTGTCGGACGCGAGCTAATAACAACCTTATTGACTTTGTGACGCTACGTTTGTGAATTCTTTTTTTTTTTTTCTTTTTTTTTTTTTCTTTTAAGTATTTTGATGCTTCTAGATGCCTTTCAGATAAATTATCTGTGGAGCCAGTTGGGTGGTGCAGCGAAATGTAATTCAGCTCACACCATTCTGAGCTTTCTTTGCTTCTCTTGTCTCTTTCCATGACTTCTATCTTCGTCCAGTTATGTAGCCTTTCAATCTATGATAATTTATCTAAAATAAAACTAAACAAACAACAAAAAAAAAACCTTTGTTTTAATTGAGCTGATCTGATTTTTTGGAATATTTGTTTTACAAGGAAAAATAAAATGTATCTTGCCTTTAAAAGTGTCGTTCGGAGTCCTACTCTTTATTTCAAGTAGTTAAACAGATAAACAAAAAAGTGCCCATCCTGCCGAATCCTGATAAATGTATAACGCATATTCTGATTGATTTGTAACACATGCAGCCCTCGGAGAAACTCCTGTTCTGTTCTATTTCTGTTGACCTCCATTTGAGGTTTTTAATCAAATCATTGCAAAATTAGTTATTAATTTTTTGATTAATAAGTTAGTCTTAAACATGTCATTTTTAGTATTTTATTTGAATAATAAAACTTAGCTCCTGTCATGAATATGGAAGCATAGAATCTGGCAGGGAATAAAGAAAGCCGATTTTAACTTGATTTTTTAAAAATACTTTATATACTGTGTTTATGGTGCAAGTGTGTTCATATAGCAAATCTTAGGCTTAGTCTCCCAAATGATCTCTTTCTTAAATAAGTCATCTTTATTTATATAGCATTTTTAACAATATAGATTTTGTTAAAGCAGCTGTATAGTAATAAATATGACATACAGAAACAAACAATTTTTTTGTCGGGGGTGGGGGGGGGGGTGGGGGGGGGGGTTTTGGTGGGGGGGGGGCGGTGTTACGTGGTGGTCTTTGGCATTTAACTGTAAGTAACTGTAATTTAATGATGTTTTTTTTTGCAGTAACTGTATCAAATTAGTGTTACTTTTATTTTGTAATTACATTACGTAATGCTGTTACATGTAACTAGTTACTCCCCAACACTGTCCGTGACACAAATGGAGAAAAAAAACCTTGCGAGAAAGCAGGCTCAGTCAGGGGGTCAGTTCTCTTCTGACCAACAAACTAATACACTGTATTCATGACGGTGGTCTATAAGTGCTGATCATCATCTGGATAAGGACTGGATCAGGGACCTGCAGTGACCATGTGATCAGGATACAGACTGGATCTGACTATTCCGATGACCTCACAATAAACAGAAGACAGACTAATATAAGCGAAGATGCCATTCATTTTCTGATCTAAGGTATTATGGGTAGTGTTCCCTGTTCCGGCTGACCTAATTAATGCTGCTTACCGGATTTGAATATTATAAATGTTTAAATGTGTTTAAACATGTAAGACAGTTTAAAGAGATGGGTCTTTAATCTAGATTTAAACTGACAAGAGTGTGTCTGCGTCCCGAATAGAGTTAGGTACTAAAATTTTGGTGCTAAAAAAAAGCCTTTTTTGTTTTTGTTTTTTTCTTTTTTTAAGCACAACAAAAAGCAGTCTGGAGTCGGAGTATCTACCTAAACATTGTTACGGATCACGTTCGCGACTACAGCCACAGAACGCTAAACTACCACACTCCACAGAACGCTAAACTGTGGTAAATGAAAAGGAACCCCTCCCCTAGTGCCGTCGTAACATTACAACGGAACCGCACCAAATCTACTTGTATAACAAGTGTGCGTGCTTGGATGTCTAACAAATCGCCATTGCACAATGTACAATGTACAAACATTCTCTAATCCATAACTCATCTCCCGACTGCTTCCGAATCTCTGCCACTCTGACGGGCAACGTGCTGTTAAAGTGTAACATCAACAGGAAGAAACATTGGAGTCCCGTGTTAAATGTGTGTCGCATTAAGTCTTTCTGTTAGTGTAACCCGGGAAGAGAGGGTGAGAGAGGAGTTAGAGTTGTAAATGAGTGACAATAATAAAAATACTCCTCCGTAGAGGGAATTCTTTCTTAATGAATGCAATATGAGAATGGCATTCGCTTGGAAAGACGATGATTTCTTTGTATTAATATTGGCGTTTGTCGTGTTCATGGTGTTGTCATTTCAAAAGTAAATCGCTATTTATGTTCTTCTAAAGCTGCATAAACCCGACATATTTCAGTCCCAGGAATGTGTAAACTCAAATGCAAACTTATTGACTCTCATATGCATGATATAATTTACTTTATCAGTAAGTCAGCTGCAGCCCATTTTGAGCTAAAGGTTGAAAAATAAGGACCGACTTCATGGCAGTTTTGTTAGAGGTGGGTTTTTTTTTTCTTTCGTTTGTATAGTTGTATTAGGCATGGAGCTCATTTTCATTTGAAGCTTCATTGAACTAGAAATGTAATAATAAAACGAATAAAAATGTGAATACTATTTTCTAAGCAGATTGAATGTTAATCCTGTCGATTTGGTTATTTATTTCCAAATATTCAGAAATCCTAAATGAAAGGAGCGAAAATTTCGTATAATATTTTGTACAACATTTCCTTTCCTCCCACATCCCGTAATCAAG
Source organism: Kryptopterus vitreolus (assembly GCA_030449085.1). Taxonomy (NCBI): domain Eukaryota; kingdom Metazoa; phylum Chordata; class Actinopteri; order Siluriformes; family Siluridae; genus Kryptopterus; species Kryptopterus vitreolus. Next base: position 7,469,269 of record JACRUU010000030.1, read on the forward strand.
TTGGGTTTTGGGCCCACCCACAAGAAAAAGTTTGGGTGCTTCTGATTTCGAGCTACAGGATGTGGCATTGTGAGCTACAGGATGTGCCATAGAGACTCGCAGCTATGATTTGATGCGTTACTCTCTCTTTTTTTTTTTTTTTTTGGAGTCCACATGAATTTCTCCAATGAACTTTTCTCCAAACCTTCTAGAACCATGACATTAGAGAACCTGGCTGCATTATTATCCCTAGGCATCATGAAGAATCCTGCATGTCCATGCTGGTTTTCAGCTCCCAGGATAACATGGCTAATAAAGATGAATGAATGAGTGACTCATAATCTTATCTAAATTAAATCTGTAATTTAAATTAGGGAACCTGAGGAACAACATATATTTATGTTTAGATTTGATGCTAGTAATATAGAAGCCTTTCATCAGTAAAAATAGCAGAGTTGCATTATGATTTATGATACATGAAGTGATAAGTGATGCTTTAAGTTCCTGTGTATCGTTGCTTTGCAGATCATTTTGCTTAATTATTTATCGTTAAAGTTGCACAAGGCCGTGCATTCCGTATCCAAGCACGGATAAATGGGGAGGGTTGCGTTAGGAAAGGCATCCAGTGTTAAACAGGCGCCAAAACTAATATGGAGTCCACTGTGGAGACGAAAAAGGGGGGAAAAGGGAAGATCAAATAAAGTGGTAGAAGAGGAATGAATGAAATACTTTTAGTCAGAAATGTAATTTTTAGACATTTTATTTCCTCATTGATAAGAACAACTGCTGCGGGGGTTTCAACACTATGCAAACCCGGGGAAGGGCACCACGGACCTTCCGGTCTCACACATTAATTAACCTTGTAACAGACAGGATAGAGGGAGCGACCCATAAATTGATTTCTACCACTCAAATCCGATTGCAACGTGAAAATCATTGACCTAGAAAAGCTCGGTCGCATCCTCCCTTTCAGGTATTAACCCGGAGTGTATTCTGTGAATATGACATGACACCGGCGACGACTCTATAAATATCGAACAGCACCCGCTTCTTTTTTGACAGCCTAAGACCTGAGCGAAAGACAGTGGGAGCGGGAAATCTACAGAATCGTCAAGAACTTCTTCGTCAAGAACTCGTTCATTCCCGAGGACAACATGCTTGTCGAGCAGCGCCTTATTACACGCTTTAAACAGAATTGGCAGCACACACTGACATATTGGAGTGTGTTCTTTAGTTTTGGACTCTGTATAGCGTTCCTGGGGCCCACCATATTAGATCTGAAATGTCAGACCAACTCAACATTACAGGAGATCACTTGGGTTTTCTTCGCGCAGCAGGTCTGCCTGCTTATTGGCAGTTCCATTGGTGGAGTTTTCAAGAAAACGTGAGTTTGTGGTGCATGATGTATTTGCCGTGGAAAATGGAAACGTTCTCCCTTATTTGCATTTTAAGTCCACATTGGTTGTCGTGTTGATTACAGTACAATTGCATCAAATAGATAGGCAACATAATCTCTGTTTTTTATTTTTATTTTGTTTTCTGATTTTATTTTTCATTGAAAAAGAGAATTGTACTAAACAAACAAATATGTATTAGTTGTAAATGTAAAATAACCGACTTTTGTTATGTTTTATTGCATATATTAATCTCTCTCTCTCTCTCTCTCATATATATATATATATATATATAGATATATATATATATATATATATATATATAATATAACCTTAAGGCATATTGATTTTGGAATAAATAAATACAGGGAGTGACATATTTATTCTGACCATGCTAAAGTATCATTTTAGGTATGAGAAGAAGAAGAAGAATAGTATAAGTATAGTATAGAAATATAGTTTTTGGTAGCTGGGGTCAGCCATGATACGGAGCCCCTCGAGCACAGAGGGTTAAGGGCCTTGCTCAATGACCCAAGGGTGGCAGCTTAGCAATACCGGGACTCGAACCACACGAACTTCCGATCAGTATCCCAGCTCCTCTCTCTCTCTCTCTCTCTCCTCTCTCTCTATATCTATATATACTCTCTATATATATATATATATATATATATATATATATATATATATATATATATATATCTATATCTCATCTATTATTATATATTAGATTTGTGTGTGTACCTGCGTAATTCTGACAATGCTAAAGTATCATTTTAACTATTAACAACCAATGTTATCTCTCTCTCTCTCTCTCTCTCTCTCTCTCTCTCTCTCTCTCCTCCTCTCTCCCTCTCTCCCTCTGTTTTGTTTTTCAGGTTACTCCGTGCTCTTTCTGCTCTCTTCCTGTCGTCTCTCCTCATTTCCTTGATCTTTGCCATAGTTCCTCTATGCTACAACGTGCTCCAATTAGCCATAGCGATGGCGGTGTCAGGACTGGCGATGGGCATCATTGACACAATTGCAAACGTTCAGTTAGTCGTTCTTTATCAGAAAGATTCGGCGATCTTCCTGCAGGTGATTCGTATACACATACACACACACACACACACACACACACACACACACACACACACACACACACACACACACACACACACACACACAAAAGTGTTATGCATCTGAGAAATCTTCAACCAAATGAATTTTCAACCAAAACTTTGATCCACTTTCTTTTCTAGGCTTTGCACTTCTTTATTGGATTAGGAGCACTGGTGAGTCCCCTTATCGCAGACCCTTTCCTTTCGGAGCACTGTCCCGCTATGAACAACACAGAGAACGACGCAATGATGCACCACTTCAGACACAGCCTGTCAGGTCTCAGGAACCCAGTGCTTTTCAACCGTTCAGAGCATTCCGGAGAAGTCCCGGAGCAGTCCACTGTGTCCTACGCATTCTGGATCATGGCTCTGATTAATGTAGGATATTGAGCAATCTTTTACTACTCATGCTTCAAAATGCATAAATTAGTGGGGAGCTAAGGAAAAGGGGTCATAAAATCAAGTCGTAAAAAGTCACAGCCTGTCTCTTTTGTTCCAGCTGCCAGTACCTATTGCAGTGTTTGTGCTCATGTGTTGTGAAAAGCTGATCCCGTGTTGCCCAAATGGACCTCCAAATCTCTGTGGAAACGATGATTTAGACAAGAAGAGCAAAACGATTGAGTGTGCACAAGGACAAGAACAAGGAGTTGGAGGTACGGAGAATGAAGATGTCCCGATGTTTTGATACATAGGGTTTTTTTGATGTTTTGATTACTTTCTCCAGGCCACGGAGACCTTTTAAGCTGCTGTATGAATGGTAGGCTGCACGGCTTCCCTGCGTCGTTCTTCGGAGTCCATATTCTGGGAGGACTCGTCCTGTTCATGACAGACGGCATCGTGGTGAGTAGCGGTCATAAGTTAATGCATAATGCTTTTTAAGCATATAATACTTTTGTACAAGCTCTACTCTTGTGGAAAGCCTTTAGCTTAGTTGTGCGGCGCCAAGCATAAGTGAGGCATTAACGTTCGAGTGTGAAGGTCATGGTAGTCCAGTTCAGTGGGGTCGCAAAAAGTCTTTTCTACAATAAACCATGTCTTTATAGATTTTTATAGCTGTATAAATCACATGTAACAATCCCTGACTCTTGGTTATAGGGTGCCTATGCGGGTTTTGCCTACACATATGCTGTCTCACCTCCAATATCGCTACATGCTAAAACAGCTGGCTATTTACCCTGTATCTTCTGGGCGGCAATCACCGGAGGAAGGTTGATATCCATCCCGTTGGCCTGTCGCTTTAGGCCCGTGTACCTGCTCACATTTAGCCTGGTAAATATCTCGATCTAGAATTTCTCTTATTCGCTACACACTAAACCCTGACTCCGTGCCTGAATGTGCTCCTTAGGTCGGTGTAATAGTGACAGTGTTGCTGCTGCTGATTTTCCACACTAGTAGCATGTTTCTTTTCGGAGGGACGTGTTTACTCGGACTGTTCCTCAGCTGCATTTTTCCATGCATGCTTGCTTACACTGAGGACATTTTAGACTACCAGGGTAGGTCAAACCTAATATTCATTCATTCATTCATTCATTCATCTTCTACCGCTTTATCCGATATTCCCTCGGGTCGCGGGGGGAACCTGTGCTTATCATCTTGGGGCATCAAGGCAGGATACACTCTGTATGGAATGCCAACCCATTGCAGGGCACACACATTCATACATTAAGGTGCCAATCAACCTACCGGGAATGTTTTTGGACCGGGAGAACCCGGAGAAAAAAACCTCAGAGACACGAGAAGAATATGCAAACTTCACACACACACATATAGTGGAGGTGTGAGGCGAACGTGCTAACCACCCTGGAGGTGTGAGGCGAACGTGCTAACCACTGCGCCATCGAATATTATTTATAGGGTTAAACTTGTCACTTCAAGGCTTGCAGTTACTCTACAATGCAGAATTTCTGTAATGCAATGCAATACAATGCAGAATTTAGTAATATATCAAAATATTCATAATTTGTTATTTAACCATAATGCCTCTAACTATTTTGGGTTTTTTTCTACATTTATTAAATTTGCTTGAATAATGTACATAGAATACATACAATGTACATACTCAATGTACCACCAGGGAGGTGGTAGCCCAGTGGTTAAGGTTTTGGACTCTGGACCAGAAGATCACGGGTTCAAACCCCACCACCACCACCAAGCTGCCACTAGTGGGCCCTTGAGCAAGGCCCTTAACCCTCACTTGCTCAGTTGTAAGTCGCTCTGGATAAGGGTGTCTGCCAAATGCCGTAAATGTACTTAATCCTTGAACACTATACCCATAACCACGGCCTACTTTATTGTTTAGTGTCAAATTAATAAAAAAGTGTTTCATGTTAGACATATTGTGAAAATGAGATCCCATTCGGATTTGAATCCCTAATTGTCCAGGAAAAAAGGGGGACGACTTATGTAAACACTGTACTTACTTAATACAAAGAAACAGCCCCACCCAACACCTTATCACTATGTTTTGTTTTTTTTTTTGTCTTTTCAGGATGTGCCACCACTGTTGTAGTAACCTCTGCCGGAATGGGTGAAATGGTCCTCCAGGTCGTGGTTGGATCGGTATGAAATGATTTTTCCGTTCCTTGAAACATTCTAAAATCATTCAGACTGATGATATTCATGACATCGTCTTTAGATCATTCAGATGGAAGGCAGTTACAGTTTCCTCCTCTGTGGCATGGTTGCTGGCTGCGCGGGGTTTGCTCTCTTCTTTGGCCTTATGCTGTGTCATTACTTCCACAGGAAGTACCTGAGAGGTAAAATCTTCCCGACCTTTTCGTGGGTGAAACGATTTACTGCTTTCGAAACCGAATTCTGTATCTACATATCTTATGCGATTGCCAACAGGAACATCCCAAAAGACTATGGTGCAGAAACCAGAAACTTCTCCAAGTGAAGCTGCAGAGAGACAAGAGGAGAAAGAAGAAAAGCAATCAGAGATGAAAACACACTTGTAAACATAAATGACCTGGTAGAATCTGTAAATGTTAAACAACAGAAAATACTGGAAACATACATAACTTCGGATTCTTAAGTAATACCTCAGAGTAAAAACTCTGTAAAAACAGAAGAGTTGTATATGCAAACACATTGGTATGATCCAGGATTTTCTGTGGCATGTCAAAACCAGTAAATATGCCTGCATCATCAAAATAATAACAATAACAACTGTATTTTCAGTTAGAAACTGAAGGATAAACCAGGTTATAGGTAAAGTCACCTTTATTTATAATTTATTATTTTAAATATATTTATTTAACCATACAGAGGGGCATCAAAGCAGCTGTACAGTATTAAATAGGACACACAGGAATAAACTTAACAAAACTATATACAATTTGACTGTCCCCATGTGAGCAAGCCATAGGTGACAGGTGACAAGGAACCAAGATCTTGGAGTCAAGTGTTATATGAAGACACTGGGAAGTAATGGAATAAACAATTACGGTGTTTATAGGAGATGCTTGTTTGTACAATCTTAGTGATTTCTGTCCATTGATAATACAGGAGTGTGTTTCCATGTAAGTTTGATTTGTAAAAAGGGCAATAGACTTGACCAACGTCATTAGTGTTGTACCAGGTTTCCAACTATGCTGTAGTGCCGCCTAGTTCTATTGCATCATCCCCTCCACTGTTCTTTCAGAAATATTTGTCTTATTTATTGTTGTGAAATTTTTGTAAAAAGCATCTCATGGCGTTTCATGGTAAGCGACATCGAGTCCATATTGTCTGAATGTTGTCCAACTTACCCTTATGTTCATCTGTACAGTTATTTTACTGTAATAAACATTTTTTTTTTAAAGATCCGATTCAATTTTTTACAAGATTAAATTCATATCTTTTCAATGGCAACTTTAATTACTGGTAACAAACATATTATTATTATTATTATTATTATTATTATTATTAGAGAGGCACGGTGGCTTAGTGGTTAGCACGTTCGCCTCACACCGCCAGGTTCCGGGTTCGATTCCCGTCTCGGCCATGTGTGTGTGGAGTTTGCATGTTCTCCCCGTGTCTCAGGGGGTTTTTCTCCGGGTTCTCCGGTTTCCTCCCCCGGTCCAAAAACATGCACGGTAGGTTGATTGGCACCTTGGAAAAATTGTCCCTAGTGTATGAATGTGTGTGTGAATGTGAGTGTGTGTGCCCTGCGATGGGTTGGCATTCCATCCAGGGTGTATCCTGCCTTAATGCCCATAGACGCCTGAGATAGGCACAGGCTCCCCGTGACCCGAGAAAATCGGATATAGCGGTAGAAGATGAATGAATGAATGAATTATTATTATTATTATTATTATTATTATGCCATTGACATGCCTATGACCAGTGTTGTGGAGTAACTAGCTACATGTAACGTCGTTACATAATTTAATTACAAAATAAATCTGACAGTAATTAGTTACTGAGAAAAAAAGGTGTACGAATGTGTATTAAATTACAGTTACTTATGAAAATGTTAAAGTTAACAATTTGTAAGGAAGTCTGGCTTTGTTTGTGCTTAAAAATGTAATTAATATAAACTTCATTCGAGTGAAAGATTTTGAAATTCGAAAGAGTAAACAAGAGCTGAGGACTCCTGTAAGGTTAACTGCAACGTTTCAAAAATGTTTGGAAATGATTTAGTTAAATATAGATAATATTTATTTATTTATTTAACCTGAAAGTAATCAAAAAGTAATCAAAGTAACCTTCCCAACACTGCATATGACATGTTACAAGACCTACAAGAATCTCTCACTCCTGGTACTTGTATACTCTGATAAGCACTTGATGCTCACCTGGTTAATGTTTGTTCACATACAGTACATCTGTTTCCTACCTTTTATGTCAGGCATAGATTATGAAACAATAATAAAAAAAAATTCAATCATATTATTCAACCAATTCCAATCCAAACATTTTATTTTAAATTTTTTTCCAATCCAAACATTTTATTTTTTGATGTTATTTTAATTGAGAGTAGCCTGCTAAGGTTCTGAAACTGAGGATGGAAAAAAAAATCATTACAGTATTTTAAAAAAGTGTTTAATTTATAAAAAAAATAATAAAATGAATGATGAGGAAAAACTAAATTCATAATGTTAATAATTCACAAAGGGGCACGGTGGCTTAGGGGTTAGCACGTTCGCGTCACACCGTCAGGGTCCGGGTTCGATTCCTGACTCGGCCTTGTGTGTGTTCTCCCCGTGCCTCAGGGGGTTTTTCTCCTTGTTCCTGGTTTCCTCCCGGTCCATCTCCGGGTTCTCCGGTTTCCCCCCAAACATGCACGGTAGGTTGATTGGCACCTTGGAAAATTGTCCCTAGTGTATGATGTGTGTGTGTGCCCTGCGAGGTGTGCCCTGCGATGGGTTGGCCATTCCATCCAGGGTGTATCCTGCCTTAACGCCCATAGACGCCTGAGATAGGCACAGGCTCCCTGTGACCCGAGGGAAGATCAGATGTAGCGGTAGAAGATGAATGAATGAATGAATGAATGAATAATTCACAAAGCAGAAAACCCATTGTCAGCTTGCGAATGCCTTCCGCATATTTAAGCATGGTGGCGGTAGCATCGTATATATATATATATATATATATATATATATATATATATATATATAGATATATATATGCTATATATATATATATATATATATATATATCTATATTGATATTGGGTGGGTTGGCATTCCATCCAGGGTGTATCCTGCCTTAATGCCCATAGACTCCTGAGATAGGCACAGGATCCCCGTGACCCGAGGGAAGATCGGATAAAGCGGTAGAAGATGAATGAATGAATGAATGAATGATATATATATATATATATATATATATATATATATATATATATTATATATATATATATATATATATATATATATATATATATATATAGCTGAATCCCACCGATTTTTCTAAGAAGAATGGACAAAAGGATCTGCATCAGAGCAGATGTTCAGAGCTAATAAGAGACAGATCTCAGACAGCTTGCAGCCGAATGACTGACCCGGAGGAACATTTGTACAAAGAGCAAATGCTGTATAAAGCAACATTTATCCACTTCATTATGAAGGTGAGACATAATGAGGCATAGCAGTTATTGGAAGCTCACTGTGGCTTCTGGTTGAGATTATCAGGTTGCAGAAGGAAGTCATCATCACTGAGACGTAGAAATGGTGACGGCGGAAGTGTGAGCTTAGGAATCAGGATTAACTTGGCCAGTCCAGAGGATTGGAAGAAGTATATTACAGCACGACAGAAACCAGGATATTTTGTGATCAGAGTAAATATATGGGAATAAAACATTCCAACATTCCATTGAAGAGGTGGTAAAAATACACACATCCTTCTCTCAAGTAAAGCATGTTTTAAATGGTATATGTTTAAGTACTGACTGCACTTTTTCATTCAAGATCAAATAAAGAAGTTTGGCTCGGACGTACTTAAATGAAAAAGTCGCCATACTACTAATTGTTTCGTGTCACACTGGCAACCGGACTTCACATCATATTCATATATTTTTATTTTCTGATCCTTCATTCTGCATTGTGTTGGCGAATGAACGAAACCCGGACAACAAAGAACAAAGGAGCAAATGAATAAAGAAACTTCAGTTCATGGACTTCCCTGATCATTTCAGCATTGAAATTAAAAAACACCAGCAACGCACATCTACTTCCTACATTTCCCTGAATTGCACCTTGTAGCTGCGTAACAGGCATGAGCTCCTCACTATATTACCTTATGGAACCAAACGTATCAACAGTTTATATCGAAAGCAACCAAAACCGGAACATAACTCTTAAAGGAGCCACTTACATAGAAATACTTGCTTTAAATAGATTTAACAATTAAAAACATCCACTTAAAAATGCACATTGAAATGAACGGGAAATGAATGAATTAACAGGAAATTAATATTTAAAGACATTTCCAGAGTAGAATGAATGTAAAATAATCAATAATTTGGTTTTAGGGAGATATCTGGGTGACATTTATATACATTATAACATCTGTTATGGTTAGTTGATGTATTAGAAACAAGAAACGTGTTCATTTATGGCACACTGAAAACTAATGTGTGATTAGTCACGAATAAATAATTTAATCTATTTATTTATGTATTTACTTATTTACAAAACACGTTTCAAATCTTGTTATCTAAAGAATCCAGGCCAAATATCCACTGCATAGAACACAAGCAAAGAACAAATGATGATGATGATGATGATCAGGAATGTCTCTGTTCTCTGATTACATCACTGACTCCGTCTGTCTCGTTCACATTAGCCAGACGTCTAGTTGACTTTGTGTGGTGCGAGGAAATGGAATGAAAAACAAAAGGTAGAGTGAAATGACGGAATGACAACAGGTTGAAGAAATTAGTGACTGCACCACCAAATACATGTAAATGTCAAACTTGAGTAAAACAAAAGTAATGAGCCTGGTTTGGAAAAGTAAGAAGTAGAAATACAGATATTTTGTGTAATAAATGAAAGTAAAAAGTTGTTAAAAATACACCACTACAGCACCAGAAAACTAGATAAATAAGCTTTCAACCCTTCTTCTGAACCCTAATACAAATAGAGTTTCATATTCATGAATCCTTATGGATAAAATCTTGCAAAATGAGGAAGAAAAACATCAATAGTTCCAAATATTAAGGTCTGACGTGCTTAAGTCTACGTTTACTGACGAATTCATCTTTTTTTTTCCTTCTCTGTAACTGACCATTGAAATGGATGGTGGTAGTTAATTATTTTCAACACTAGATGTCAGGCCTTGGATACTTACAGCTGCCTCGACAGCACATTCTCTGTAATGGATTACTATAGTGCTGTTAGATATACACGTCTGAAAGGGTAAAGCAGTAATTTTAGTTTGACTTAATGATGCTACCGTAGGCCTTTATTGTCCCAAGCCTTTGGTCATTTGTTGAATAACTGCTCCCACACATTCATCCCATTGCAGTGACAGAATGCATCTGGGGATCAGGAGAATATACGATCTCAAGGAACCTGCACCACGGTGAAATGTTATAACAGTAACCCGATATATGACCACTAAAAGATAAATACAGTCATATGTCCTTCACCGCTGGATGGCATTTAGCACAGTCGCTTAGAAAAACACCCACACACGTCCCTCTAATTACCCTTGAGAGGACTGCTTATCGGCGTGATATTTAATTAAGCAAATGAACGCTTAAGGGAATGCCTAAACGTAGTCCTTCCCAGTAACCAAAAGAAATCATTAAGTCACTTTTTGTTTTTGAAATTTATGTTTTTTTATTTAATCCAAATGCATGACACATTTGCCTAATTGTAGGTTGGGAGGTTTTTCCCCTGGGACAGTTAAGTGGCCGCAAAATGCATTTTTTGGTAAGTCACAAAAATAGTAAATAAATAAATGCTTTTACACATTACATTATTAGTTGCCCTACAAACAAGCACTGAATGATTAATTGGCATAGCAATCATCTTACAACTGATGATCAATTCCTGATTTGATCAAAGCAGACCAGAATCTCCGAATAAACTAATACTGGTGTGAAAAGTGTTCACATTCATTATAGTGTCTATAGGTAGAAGAATAGACACTATAGTTTAAAAAGACTTCTGTAGCAGTTGAAGTATCAACTCAAGTTTTTTTATTCGTCTATAAAAGTGTAAAAGTACTGTTTTTAAAACAAAAAGGATAGAGTGAATGTGAATGTGGTTGGATGAGAAGTATAAGCATGTACCATTCCGACACCTTATTGGTTTGTACGAGATCTATCGCGCCTGGACACGACACAAATCACGCCACACTCCAGCAAGTATTTCTATACTATAAGGATTACTTTTACTTGTATATTTTAATTACTTTATGTAGTATAAAACATAGAAGTATAAAAGTAAAAGTAATGTAAGGGGAAAAAATGGCATTATGGACAAAAGTTTAAGCCGCGGCGATCGCAATCATCTCAATTATTCACATGTCTTTCTACACAACTACATACTGTAGCTTCATTTGTGGAGGAGGAAAAGAAAGTACCCGTTTGATAAATAACGAGTCAAATAATAACCTTTAGGAAATAATCTTTTTTGAGTAACGACCCCAACACTGGCTGTATCCTTGCTATATAGTGTGAGTGTGAGTGTGATGGTGTCGGAATGGTATATGTTTATACTTCTCATCCAATCACAATCACTCTATCCGGAGGAATAAAATGTAGGGAGGAAAAAGTACAGATAGCTGTCTGAAAATATAAAGAGCATGAAGTAAAAAGTCACCTGAGAAAGAGTGAAAGTACAGAGACCCAACATTTATACTTAAGGAAGGTAATGAAGTATTTGTACTTCGTTACTGAGCTCGTCTGTAAACTAATACCGAATTGAACATTTATTAGTATAAATTAGGGCTTTAACGGCGCTAATTTCATTAACGTGCGATTAACTCAGCGTGCATTACTACGTGAGTGATCTGCTCCTTCACTCTGCATCATGTCGGCGAATGAACGAGACCCGGACAACAAAGACACCAGAAGATAAAACTTCAGATAATTTCAGTATTTACTTTTCCTCATCCACGCTTAATACTCGTATTATTAGGATGGAATATAAAAGAAGGGATAAATATGGTTAATATTATTAACAATAAAACAGCCAGGTACGTTCATACACTCTAAATTTCTCTGAACACTAGCTGCGCATTCAAAACAGGTATAAACTACTCACTATATAACCGTATACAGTATTACAGTATGTAAAATAAAGCAGTTTATATGGAAACATAATACTGGGACATAATTCTTAAAGGAGCCACGTACCATATTTAATGCAACCTTTGAAAAATGTAACATTGAAATTAACAAGAAATGAATATCAAAGGAATAATTTCCAGTTTGGGATAAATATTCAATAATTAATTATGTTATTAAAGGGAGAGTCACATCTGTTACAATTAGTATTAGAAACATGAAAAGCATTCATTTATATCATATTGAGAGAAATGTCACAAGTTAATCACGAGTTAACTCCTGGTAATCGTGTGATTAATTGGGAATAAATATTTGAATCTACTGTCAGCCCAACTATAAATGCTTACATGAAAATCAGTTTATTTATTTATTTATTTTAAAATATGGCATCCTAGGCATGTAGCACATACTGTATTTGCTATATTTTAATAACAGCATGACGCCAGCCAAGAAGACCTTTCCAAGGGATTAAGTATAAAACCCACAATGTCAGTATGCTTCCCGAATCCTGTATCCCCAAGACCACATCAACCACAAATCAATCTTTAACACTGTGCCACACCAAGGCAGCCTATCTATCTTGCTGCCTCAAGGCAAATGCAAGCCTACATCCTCGGCTTTATCAGAAAGCCAATCTCGCTCGTCTAAACAAGATAAATCAGGCCATGACAGGCGTGAGAATGGGCTTCAGCAGGCTGTGTGCAGGCAGGGAGCCGTTCACTCATTCAAGCTTGCTGGACTTTTTTTTCTCTCCCCTGCTGCTGCTGCTGCACTGGCTATCTGACCTCTACACTGTAAAAAAAAAAAAAAAAAAAAAAAAAACTGATGATGCAACTGATTCAACAGACAATAAAACTCAGAGTTATCCCGGCTTGGAGTTCTATCTGATGCGATATATCACTCGACGACTGAGAGTGAGACAAAATCACCAGGTTCTAAGTTCTAGGCATTTAATGTAGACTTCGAAAAAGCTGGATGGATGGAAGGATGGATGGATAGATAGATAGATAGATAGATAGATAGATAGATAGATGGATGGATGGATGGATGGATGGATGGATGGATGGATAGATAGATGATAGATAGATAGATAGATAGATAGATAGATAGATAGATAGATAGATAGATAGATGGATAGATAGATAGATATAGATAGATAGATAGATAGATCGATAGATAGATAGATAGATAGATAGATTAGATAGATATGATGGATGCATGATGGATCGATAGCTAGATAGATAGATAGATAGATAGATAGATAGATAGGATAGATAGATAGATAGATAGATAGATAGATAGATAGATAGATAGATAGATAGATAGATAGATAGATAGATATCCCAATTCAAAAATTTCAAACACATAAATAACACAAAAAAGTGCCCCCCATTATAATCACATCACACATCACACCGAAGTCCATTTGACTCTTGCGAGGTGTCGCCGTTGTTGGACACTATTAGTGGATCTCGGTGTTACTTTCTAGACATTGATCTTCCAGGTTGTCACTGCCAAGCATCATTGGCTCTCAATTAACTGACGACTGAAAGGCGAGGATGAAAGCTTTACTGATTTTTAATACGTCGAAACGGCGATCGTTAGCACGCTTTGGCTGCCACTCCATCAGAATCTCTGTCATCTGCTCCATTACGTTTGTGTTTGAACGCTATGGGTGAAGGAAGGGAAATAAATATGGTCTTGTTTACTGATTTTGTCAGACGCTTGAAAAAAAAAAAAAAACCCCGAAGGGAGGGAATTTACTGTCCATAAAGGTTTGTGGCTGACAGATGACCTTTAACACAAGTGCAAGCGCACGTTTTGATCAACCTGACACAGCGGTTGTCAAATGAGCAGGCTGATTTATCCGCCTTGCCTAGGACGGGGGATGAACTGAGCAGGCTGGCGGACGCGAGATAAGACAGCTGTAGCCCTACAGAGACTTGTTTGGGTGACAGCGGTCTTTAGCTGTTATTTCTTTTCAGCTCTAAATGAATGACGGGGTTGCTTTATAATCAGCTTCAAAAATAAAATCATCACATTGCACAAAACACCAGAATTGCGGACAACGAGAAGAAATAATTAACAGAACAGCAACACAGGCAGATTCTCATAGCGTGGTTATTTCACTATAAAATCAGTTTTAAACGGCTATTACCATCACTCGAGCTGATTGCTAATGATTAATCATCTTATTTTAGATGTAAAGGAGACGACGAGGAGCGTCTCGACTATCTAGATGGGTCTTTTCCCTGCCTATGAGTGTTTCATTACTATGCCACCTCACTTCAGGAGTCTCCATCCCCCAGCCAAGCCCCTTGCTTAAAATAGAACCCAGACAGCCTGGACCAAAGAACACTGACAGCTGAGACACACACACACACACACATATATATATATATACAGACACACACACACACGCACACACACACACTTCCATCGATATTAACGATTTAGAAGCCTATTTGGCAGAAACATATAGAAGCAGCTCACGGAAGGAAGACGTTGTCTACACAAGATTTTAGTCTACACAAATATTCACATATCACATAGAATTCAACATCAAAAAGCATATCAAACAAAAATACAAAATCCTGGTAAGCTAAAGGAAAAATGCAATTTCTTTAATGCTGTGGAAATTGTTTTAGGGACATTTTGCTTCCTTGGAGTGGACAGCGTAGGTTCCCTTTGAGGAAAAGGTCACTACAAAATATATCATACAGATCAGATTTATTCTTTCCCACCGCCTTTTTGTTTATTTATTTATTTTACCGGGAGCCGTCTCATCCGTTCCATTCACAGGACACGAGGGATCAGTGTGAATGAAACTGAGGTAAATCCTAAGCTATGGACTTAACAGTCACGAGTTCCCGCCAACTGAACAACAACAGGAGATTATAGAGAGTGATGGACAACACGATCCAACACAATCAGCAAATCAAACAAGTGCAGGGGGAACAGTCCAAACGGGCTCTGAGAATCGCACTGTAAAGGTTAAGCGCAGAATACTGGCAGATGGTGCAATTTGATGTCTACGTCCTTGTTGGAGGACGTTCAGGAAATATTTCAAAGCAAACGTTGCTCATATGCCATATCTTAACCCCCCCCCCCCTACTCCCCCACCCCTGAGCAGTGAGTTTTTATATTCATTTTATTATTCAAAATACTACAATTGATACGCATTTTGTGATCACCAAATCTATTGATTTGTGGTCATGGACACGAATATTCCTTTTTTTTGTGAGGGATGACTTGCTTGGTCTCCATAGCAACGTCTCCATAGTTTGAGGATCATGGGTAATACTGACAGAAATGTCAAATGTAATCTATTTTTTCCCCCCATATTTTTAATCAGAGAATAAGGCAGAAAATATAGAGTGTGAGTGTCAGTGTGCGGGTTATACTGTAACATATGCGTCTCTCATTAACGCAGTGTCCTTAATTAACCCGGGGGAAAATATATTCAATGTGTTTTGACTGGAAGGAACCACATGACGCGGTTTATATCACAGACTGCTGTGGGAATGGGCTCAAGAGTTATATAACCCTAATCTAACGATATTCAGGGTTTTTTTTTTTCGGAAAGTTTTTAACGCCACAGCAAACTTTCTTCATGGATAGAGGATATGCTTCATTCACATCAGGTTCACAGTCACTTAGGGTGTATAGAGACCAATGTATTTCCATTGTAATTCATCATATGAAAATTCCACTTAAAAGATTCATTCATTCATCTTCTACCGCTTTATCTGATCTTCCCTCGGAGCCTGTGCATATCTCAGATGTCTTAAAAGTCAGGATACACCCTGTATGGAATAGAGGGCACACACATTTATACACTAGTGACAATTTTACAAGGTGCCAATCAATCTACTGTGCATGTTTTTGGACCGGGGGAAACCAGAGAACCCGGAGGAAAACCCCCTGAGGCACGGGGAGAACATGCAAACTATACACACACACGGCGGAGGCGGGAATCAAACCCCGACCCTGGAGGTGTGAAGCGAACGTGCTAACCACTAAACCACCGTGCCTCCCACATAAAAGATTCACAATATAATTAGAAAGAATTGTCTAAAATGTATTTGTATGCTGCATGATAATACATTTCCCAAATCCCAAAACTGTTTCGGCGCTGTTTATACCCCTATGCGCCACAAAGTGACAAAGACAACATTCGTGGAAGAACTTGGCATGAGGTATGATCTTGACCTCCAGCTCACCAAACACCTTTGGAATCATTTGGCATGCTGACTGCACACCATGTCTTCGTCTCTGACATCTGTGCTGGCCTCTCTAATGTGCTTGTGCCTGTTCTACAGGAGCTGAAATGTGGTGTACTTACAGTCCGCAATGGGATACGGTTAAAACATGCACATTCAAAATGGCTGCATGATATTGTATCTCACAGAGATAAATGTTGTTCAAATAAACTGATGAGAATGTACCTCCTATACGTAAAGCGCCAATTGCTGATTTAAGTTGCATTGATTTTGGCATTTACTCCAGATCACTTTAATTTAGATGTAGGATGTTGTTGGACTGCAATTTTCAGGTCGTAAATAAATTGCTTTTAAATCAGTTGGCGTAAAGGTTTCTAGCTGACTCGAATAGGCTCTGCCTCAAGAATTTGAATGTGCTGATCCAAAATGGCTCTTGCAGGCAAAACGACTTCCAGTTTCTCTTTCTTTTTTTATGCTTTTAGGCAAATGTCTTCTTTCTTTTCATTCTCTCTCTCTCTCTCTCTCTCTCTCTCTCTCTCTCTCTCTCTCTCTCTGTGTGTTGAACTACATATGCCACTCCTTAGCTGTCAGTGATCCAGACCACCTCTACACTCTGGACCTGTCTGACCCCTCCTGATGCCTCCACGTGGCCTTTGGTTGCCTACACACAGTGTGACTTCTGCTACCTGCCAACACCCAAATGAGGATGGGTTCTCTGGTTTCCTCTCAAGGTTTCTTCCTGGTACCGTCTCAGAGGAGGTTTTCCTTGCCACCGTCACCTCGGTTTGCTCAACAAGGATCAATCAGGGACAAACTGATTGCTTTTCCTACACTCTGTATTGTGTATAGCTGCTTTGTGACAAAGTACATTGTAAAAATATCGATATTTTTCATTGCATCGTTGAAGCTTCATAAGCAGTTCCTCTGTACCAGGAAAGACACGGCTGTGGGCACGCTGTAGGAATGTATTGGTTTATTAAATCCACATTAGCTCCATGTAGGTTAATGCTTGTGGTTTTTTGCGCATTAAGGTGCACACGAGGCTCCCATGAACCAAATGTGTGTCTTCCTACAGAAAGTTCACACAGGTTTCCGCTGACATTTTCTAATTTTGGGGTGCCAGTTAAATTATCTTTTTGGCAACCCAGCTAAGGTCACATTGAGAGCCCACTCTACTGAAGTCCTCTTAATGAGGTCAGATCTTCACAAGGGGATGCAAGTGTAGATATCTCTACTTATTGTGATCTCTATGGACAACTCTTGATCTATCCTTTTTTTCTAGTTCTAACTCGCTTGACCACTTAAAAAAATACATAACCATTCACATTCATTCATTCATTCATCTACTGATGAACATGTGCCTATCTCAGGGGTCTATATATACACATCAAGGCAGGATACACCCTGTATGGAAAGCCAACCCATTGCAGGACACACACACACTCACTCACATTCACACACTAGGGACAATTTTCCAAGGTGCCAATCAACCTACAGTGTATGATTTTGGACCTGGGAAGAAACCGGAGAACCCGGAGAAAACCCCCCTGAGGAACGGGGAGAACATGCAAACTCCAAACACAAAAGTGTGTGAAGGCAAACGTGCTTATCACTAATCCACAGTGCCCACAAAACAATCACAACCAATAAAATGATTTTTTTCTCCAAAAAGAGTTTTAGACTTTTATTGTCTAAATGAAAAGTGCCATTCATTGTTTGTGTCCTAATGAACCAGTATCAGAAACGATTTATTGCTAGCACTATTGTAAGTGGCTCTGGATAAGGGTGCCTTTAAATGTAAATGTCGTGTGAAAGGGAAGTTGTCACTCAGTATTTAAGGCCTGAAGCATAGACTTTAACTCTTCAATTGTATAAATATAAAAAATGTGTAAGTGACTCTGGCAATAGCATTTTGCTCATGTTTTAGTTGTATTATATGAATCCAGGCAGGATTTTCGGCTCACGCAAAAATGTGTGTGGACTGCACACATTAAGTCGAGTGGACCCGTTTCCTTTGGGACCCACAGAGGGTCAACAACATGCCTAAAGACCACTTTGAGTTTGAAGTGAGTTCGATGACTTGGAACCCACATGAACCTCATAGAAAAACAAGTATACAAAAAGACAAACGGAAAATGGATGCCAGGAAGAAGGAATATTTAGGAACAGTGATTCCGAACCTCAAGAAAGAAAAATAATTGGTTTACAAATGGATCTTCAATGAATATAGTGATTCTACACATAGCTACAAACTGACCGACAGAGTAAAAACATTGGCACAGCCAGGACAGAATCCTGCTCAGAGTCCAAGAGAAAGTGTCCGAGCAAAAGATAAGGAATGAGCCAAATGTGCTGTTTTGTCGAAGGCTGCAATGCCATCAAATATTAACAAAGTGTAGGTGTACCTCTGACTCACTGGAGTTGTGTAGCTCTCCTCAAACATATCAGATAAAATCCAAACAAAGTGCAAATATGGTCAATTGGACCAATTTTAAGGTAAAAAAAATTATACATGCAAGAAGGAAAATCTCTACTGCCAATACAAACACAAAAAAGCAGGTCTATTGATTGTGGTTTATATATAGAGAGAGATATATTGCCAGTGTCTGGGAGTAACTAGTCACATGTAACGGCGTTACCTAATGTAATTACAAAATAAAAGTAACAGCAATCTGTTACAGTTAGGGAGAAAAAAATTGGAATTACATATTATAATACAGTTTGAATACAGTTATAATACTTTTGAAAATGTTAAAGATTACAAATCCCAATGACCAACACGCTCGACAAGAATTTGATTCTGACGCAGCTCTATTTCGAAAAATATAACCTACTTTTTCCGAGGGTGTGAATTTTTTTCCCTTAGAATGTTCATTTCACTAAGTACCACCTAGTGGACGAATGAAAGTAATAAAGAAAAGTAATTAAGTTTAATTAAGTAATTTTCAAGTATTTTCAAGTAACTGACAAGTTACAGAGGTGCACGGTGGTTTAGTGGTTAGCACGTTCGCCTCACACCGCCAGGGTCCGGGTTCGATTCCCATCTCGGCCATGTATGTGTGGAGTTTGCATGTTCTCCCTATGCCTTAGGGGGTTTTTCTCCGGGTTCTCCGGTTTCCTCCCAGTCCAAAAACATGCATGGTAGGTTGATTGGCACCTTGGAAAATTGTCCCTAGTGTATGAATGTTTGAATGTGTGTGTGTGTGTGTGCCCTGCAATGGGTTGGCATTCCATCCAGGGTGTATCCTGTCTTAATGCCCATAGACGCCTGAGATAGGCACAGGATCTCCCCGTGACCCGAGGGAAGATCGGATAAAGCGGTAGAAGATGAATGAATGAATGAACGAAAAGTTACACTACTTACATTTCGAATAGGGTCATTTATAATATGTAATCTATTACATTTCCAAAAATATCCTTCCTTCCGCAACACTGTATATTGCATATGATTTATTAATATCCTAAATTCCAGGTGAAATGGAAAAAAGAACGATAATTGCTAAAGGTTTATCGGAGAATAATATACTCCAGACATCACATAGCACCACAGCACTTTGAGTATGAGTGCAGTTGATATTTTAAACACTTCCCATGCAAAGTTCTTTCAGCCTCTGCCTGGGGGGGACCGGGGGGTATCGGGGGCAGCGGCGAGCTGTTAGTGTGAAGCCGAAACGCTTTATTGTGAAGCCTGTTAGCAGTGTGAAGGTGGACTAACCCCAGCACACTCATTTTCTCTCCTTAACTGCCACACCACTGTTACATGGTGAACACAGCAGACAGCGGGAGTTCGGTGAAAATGTGGAGCACAGTACGAGACAATCGGTTCTCTATGCTTGGCTATAGCCAATGGGTTGTGACAGTTTTTTTTTCTGTGGAAGATGGAATAATAAACATGGGACAAGTCACACTTGGACTAAATGTTTTGGTGGCAGGACACTGTCTTCTACTCGCGTTCCGGAGAAGGGGGAAAGCATTGCATTGCATTGCATCATGATGTCTTTTTGTTTGTGTTTTTCTTTGTGTGATATTTGTGTGTCACAGTAAAGAATATATTGTAGGGTTTCTATGCAATGACTTTTTTTTTCCTCCAAATGTCCACAAATGTTTTTTTTTATATCTGAAATATTTTCTTCCTATATTTTTTTACCGTGTATTTATCTCTCTCTCTCTCTCTTGCTCTATATATGTGTATATATCTCATGCTCTCCTTCTTTCTCACTCTCTCTCTCTCTCTCTCTCTCTAACGAACGAGTGCAAGCCGCTGCATAGTAATGAACTAAGCTGGTGTGTCTATTTGACAGAGAGAGAGAGAGAGAGGAGAGAGCGAGAGAGAGAGAGAGAGAGAGAGACTGAGGAGGGGGGCAAGGACAAGTGTGTGTGTGTGTGTGTGTGTGTGTGTACTGATGCAGTGAGAGCTGTGAGGATAAAGCAGAGAGCAGTGAAGGGATGCAGAGGAGAATGGAGGGAGCCAAGTAATCCCTCTGTCTGTGTACTCTTTCACTCTTTCCTTTCATTTCGCTCTCCCTCCTGTTTGCAGATGGACAGACCTGAAGACGACTCACTGTATGGAATTTTTTTTTTGCCCAACTTCAATTCTTTGCAGTTTGTTCTGTCATTTCCTCTTTTTATTTATTTATTTTTAATCCAATAATACTACAGGGTGTCTTCGAGGGCCCTGGAGAATTTCCAAAGAGAGCCATTTGAGAGAGAGAGAGAGAGAGAGAGAGAGAGAGAGAGAGAGAGAGAGAGAGAAAAGAAGAGTGGGACCGGGAAAAGAGGCTGAAAGAAGAGAAGCAAACAGGACGAGAGGAATGTGGCGCTGAGGACGGAAGAGCACCTGCTGCCCTTCACAACCTGTTTCCTGGGCTAAAGAAATGATTGCAAGGAAAAGGCCATCGAAGAAAAAGAAAAAGAAAAACCAAAAAAAAAAAAAAAAAAGAAAGAAAAAAAAGAAAAAGAGACTCACCAGAGAATCTCTTTTACAACCTTCATGAAGAACATACTTCTAAATGAAGTGAATTTTCTCAGTGGCGCCACGTGGAAGTCGATTTTGTCGGTACGTCATCTAATGTTTATATGTTAAAGGAGGCTAAAATAGCTCGCTGTTCCCGTTCCATATTAATGAACAATCACAAGAATGGAGTAGGAGAACTCTGATGCGATTCAAATATCGGTTGGACTTCTACTCTAGTATAGAGGGTATTGCTGAGGGGTGTTCATATAAAAGCACTCCCTCCTTCTTCTGTATTCTTTCTATCTACGAGACAGGGGCAAAGAGCCAAAGCTAAAGCACAAGGGCTCATTGATGAAAATAAGAAAGGCGCTTGAAGCTGGGGCCCAATCTTGCCCTCTTGTTCTTTATTCTGCTTCTAAGGAAAGTTTAAACTCCCCGGTTTTACGTTTCACTCACCAAGTCATGTTGCATGCTTTGAGGTAAAAAAAAAAAAGTTTATCTATCTATCTATCTATCTATGCTATCTATCTATCTATCTATCTATCTATCTATCTATATCTATATATATATATATATATATATATATATATATATATATATATATATATATATATATATATATATAGTATATATATATATATATATAGTATATATAGTAAGTATAGTGTAATTAGAATAGTGTAATTATTTTCTGAATTGCACATCCAACAGCAACATTTTGTCTTTTAAATAAAATTTTTGCTCTCTCTCTCTCTTTCTGTCTCTCTCTCTCTCTCTCTCTCTCTCTCTCTCTCCTCTCTCACAAATGATCACATACTGAAGATGAGGAAATGCAGGTAAGAGTGGTCTTCTTCCAATTTGCTTCTTATAAATCGGTGACAGCTCACCATCCACTTTTATAATAAAGAATATTTCAATAAAAACACATTTATCTACCATATGAAAACTGCTAAAAATATCGATTACAGTTGTATTCGTTCAGACAAATTTAAAAGAAAAATTCTAATTTCACTTTAGATATGTTTCTTGTATAATGTGTACACTGTATATTTGAAAATACATTGATTAAATAAGGTAATCTTAAATATCTTAAAAATCTTAAATAAGGTAACATGCTACTGTATGTGTACAAATTGGGGGAGAACTCTTTTTAAGCATATAATTTTTTTTTTAAATGAGAGATTTGTGGTATCTTTATAAATGAATTATATATATATATATATATATATATATATATATATATATATATATATATATATATATATAGATATATCTGTATGTATATAAAAACAACAGTAACTGAATGCCTTGCCTTACCTCCTGTGCAGGTACTGTATATGTGAAAAATAGTTTTTTTATGATTTATTCTTAGTATTATGTGAGTGAAACTGTACAAACAATGTGTAGTCTGGATCAAGTTGTGCCCTGTTACTGTCTAATAATGTCAACCAATTGACACTCAACATTGTAAAAAAAATTACAACATTATTGACTGAATTTCTGACAGTTTATGTAAACACATAGAGTTTATAGTCTCGGTGACCAGAGACCATAAGTTTACCTTCGTTGCTAATTCTGACTGTTAGTCAATTTGAACCAAAAACTACTCTTTCTAACAGTTTTTAATTATAAAACACAAAAAAACAGAATAAATATGCTATTTGTTTTCTACAATAATGTGTCCTAAAAATGGAATTGGAATGGATTTGGAATTTAAATTAAAAAAAGGCATTTTACATTTTATAGTTTATAGCTACACTTGACAACAAAGTTAGTTCCTGTAACCACGTACAATACGGCGTCGTAAACAATCACATTTAATTTGAAATAAATTCCCCTTTCACACACTTTCACGCTAATTCGACTTTTTTTCATTTATTATTCATCATAGACTGCAAGATGTTTCAGCAAAAATAATGACATTCAAAGTATGCGGTTATATCAAATTAGTTTTTTCTGATTCAGAGAATTTTATTATATTTATAGCTACAGTCTGAATGCAAAACTGTGATTCATTTATGTACAAAAAAAAGGTTTACCTTATTTATTAATCGTCTAACTCCAATTTTCCAAGTCATGGATTCGTTCTGATTAACAACACGAGCGTTTCTCAGAGCAGAGTCCAGCAGCTGATCCCTTTAAAGACATCCATTTAGTAGGGACCTTTGAAGTGTGCTACTTCACATATTAATGAAGCATACCCTAGGTAATGCCCATATGAATACTTAAATTGGCAGGAAGGGATAGGATCAGAGATGATGGACTTGTCGGCAACCAGAGATTTGCATGGGAAACGCAATTATGTTCAGTTTTATTAGCATCAGGATCTGGGCTTAATGCACTGATTGATAAGTTTCGCAGGCTTTCAAGCTTCCAGCATCAGCTGTTGTTGGTAGAATAGAATTAATTAGAATAAAATTAGAGAGGAAAAAAATATCCCATCATATTTTTTTATGTGCTTAAGCCATAACAGCCATTTCCCACCAATGACATTTTTTTATACTACAAAAGCAGTCTGGCTAAAATACTCCTATTAAGAGCTTTGTTCAGACATGCACCAGTTTCTCATATTAACAGGTTTCATATTGTTTGGGAAAAATTTAGTGTTAGTTCAATACTATAATTCATCAATACAGATGCCCTTATCCAGAGTAACTCACATCTGAAAGTTAAATGCCTTGCTAAAGGCTCCACTAGTGGCAGCTTGGTGGTGGGATTTCAACCTGCGATCTTCCAGTCCAGTCCAACGCCTTAAACCACTGATCCACCACCTCCACGTCGTTAATGATTGCTGTTCCAATAACCTCCACTCTTCGGTGAAGACGTTTCTATAGATTTAAGAGTGCAGTTGTCCAGAGTTGTGGTTCTTCATGTACAAGAGCTTTAGTAAAGTCAGGTAGAACTGAAGGATAAGGATAAGGAGGTCCGAGCTAATCTTAATGGCGCTCACTTTGTGAACAGGTGCATTGTCATGCTGAAACTGGTTTGGGGCTCTTAGTGGAATTGAAGGTCAAAAAATGTAATGTATAACCACCATCCAAAAACATCCTATATAATGTGTCTCCATCTTTGTGGTACCAGCTTATATAGGAACTACATATGATTGTTAAATCCAGGTACCCAAATACATTTTGATGTAAAATATTTTACTGTACATATCTACCATGATGGCAAAGCTGTATGTATACAATACAATATAACTAGAGAATGTATTAATGCCATTAAACCTGTATATGTAAGGCTATATAATGTATTCATGAAACAAACTCATGATCCTTTTGAGTCAAATCAAATAATAATAGGGTCGGTTATAGAGTAGGAGGTCTAATTACATGAACATCGGTGTTCTTAATATATCCTTACACACATTTGGTGAAGTTGATAAGGATGTAATTAAAGACCGTGGTTACCGATCTCAGCTTGTAGTATATGGATAATACAATAGTGCTCTATAATTGCAGATTTCCAGTAATAACATAAATAACAAAAAAAGGATCTGTATGCACCGCACTCCATTTTTCCCCTCATCACTTTAATCGGGACACCTGTACACTTGCCCATTCATGACATTATCTAAACGATGCAGCGGTATAATGCATGAATTCACGCAGATTAAGGTCACAAGCTTCAGTTAATGTTCACATGGCAAACTGTAACCAGGATATAAGTACTGGTGCCAGGAATAGGACAGGCAAGGCAAAGATCTTCCAATCTTCAACTGTCTAATTTCTGTGATCATGTGCCCACTGTTGCCTCAGATTCCTGTTTTTGGCTGACCGAAGTGTAACCCGATGTGGTCTTGCTGTTGTCATCTAGCTCTTGTAGACCATCTGCTTCGAGGGTCAGCATTTGTTCTGTCTGAACCTTAGGCACCGTGTAGCATTCAGAAACTTTTGCCCATTGTATTTTTTTTGCATTTTGCATTTACGAGACTAATAAAATATAACATGAGATCAGCAGTTTCTAAAATACAAATCGGCTACCCCTGCCAACAACCATTAACTGAAGCTCTGTTAGCCGTGTGACTTTCTGCATTATGCTGCTACCACTAGAAAAGTAATAACTACACCATATATATATATATATATATATATATATATATATATATATATATATATATATATATATATATATAGTGTATACTGCTGTAACTTTCTTCAAAAGAATTTTTCAGAATTTTGTTACTGTGCTTCCCCCATGGCTCCTTTGAGGCTCCTTTTATATTTAAAGACAGGATTCTCTTGTAAAAAATGCATAGCATTAAGAATACATGGATAAATACAAGTGCACAATTTCTGCACTTTATCATTTATAAATCAAAGAAACTTAGAAGCGAAAAAAAAAAAATTGAAATGTACTGTCCTCCAGAGTAGGCTTATGATTTTAATTTTGAAGGCAAATTTTCATATATATAAAAGTTGCTTTTGTATGTTGAGGTTTGCTGCTACAGAAATCCTGATTGTGTATTAACAAGACAGAGTACGAAGCAAAAGAAGACACTAATATCTTTTATTTATATCAACTAAATTATAGAACAGAACTGTGGGCACGGAGCGGGACATGCCTGACATAGCATTATAAACTGTAAATACGTACATATTGGATATTTAAAAGTACACATGACATTACACATTACATTCTTCTTATCTATATTACATTATCTACAATAATGTAACAATGTAAATGGAAGGGTAATTGAACTTGGTGTCAATTTGAATTATGACTAACAAGTTTCCTTTTTTACTTTAAACAAAGATTGGGTGATTATGTGAATTTGCCCTGGCAGCAGCTATGATCAGTGAAGTCATTTTCAATGTCTTTTGTCTGACAGGGGAAAAAAAGAAAAAAAGCCAAGAAGAACTCTAGTGTTGAATTGAAAATGAATGTTTGTGTAATCCCCATAGCATTCACCATGCCATAGCAACTGGCGAAAAAAAAAAAAAAAGAAAAAAAAAAACCCTTTTGATTAGCACTGTACCTTTTATTCTTTGGCATGGGCACGATGTCGCATCAAAGAGTGTTTTGAATAGCTTGTGGGACCCAGTGACTTTCAGTCAGATCTCAATACTAAAGCTGTGAAAGGACCATGGAGGTGGCTCGGAGTGATTAAAAAAACAACAACAAAAAAAACAACACAACCCTTCTCGGAGGAGTTCTTTTAAAAAGAATAAGCGGACAAAAACACTTCAAACCTTTCAAAGCTGAATTCTTTCTGTTTTTCTGTTGATACAAGCTTTTTTTTTTTTTTAAATATTCCACGTTGCCTGCAACTTGGTTTAAGAGGTTTGTATATGCGGCCTGATGGAGCGGCGAAGTAAGACAGAACAACTTATTGGCATTTTGCTTTCTTGTTGTCCGACGAAATGCTGCACGAATCGCAACTGTGTTTTATGGCTTTCTATTCCTATGTGATTCTTTTAATATGTCATGTAGGGTTCAAAGCCATTAGATACGGAGCGGGAAATCGGCATGAGGGAATCTGAGCTCATGCGAATTATCCCCAGCTCAAGTGTTACGATAAAGAACGCCACACAAGCATTACAATGTTTTGTTTTTTTTTTCCCGAGCTATTTTTTGAGAAAGAAGTGATGTTAAGCAAATAAGATTTACGTGTTAATACAAATAAAACAATTACGACAAACTCTAATGCAACAATGAATAGAAGATTAATTGAAAAGATTTTCGCCTGTCGTAATTCGAATGAATACTCTCGAGGAAGTTGTTCTACAAGCCATTTATCTTTATTTCTATAATTCGAAAAAAGAACTGTTGAAGCGTAGCGAACGACACAGTATTCTGATTTTTCAGTAGCCTTTGACAGCCACTTGCTTTATATTCAATGTTAATTGTTGTCTTTTGCTGAAGCCACGGTCAACAAAGTTCTTACAAATCGCAACACCAACAACCTATCACTACAGGGCCCTTGGTCGAGGCCCTTGTAAGATGCTCTGGATGAGGACTTCTCAAAATGCCATTAAACAAATACAATCTAACAAATGCTCGTCTAACAGACACATCAAGATACTATATACATAGGATGGCCTGCTCACTTGCTCTGTTCTTCTCACTCTTGCATTCCTTGTAAACACAAACAGACTCAATGCCATTGACACTCTCATGCTGCTCATTGTAATTACAAACAGACCCTATAGCACCGACACTTTCATGCTGCTCATAGTACTTTGCTTAAGCATTTGCACAACAAAGACTACACTGTATTGTCACTTATTGCCACATGCCTAACTAGACATCATTGTTGCACTATTATTATTATCCACGCAGATATTGTATAACTTATTTTAACTCCTGGTCAGCTTGCAAACGTGTATAAATTATGCTGAGATCTATACATTAACCAGTTTGTAATGACTGTAGATAAACTAACAGTTCATCTGTTTACCAAGGTACTTTACAGTTTACCTGTTGACCAAGGTAGAACATTTTGGGAATGATTGTTTGTTATATTTGTTTTTTTCAATAGAAGACAGCTAATTACCCAGATAATAGCATGCACCTAGTAAAGAGTTGTGGCGGAAGCATCGGTCCACAAAGCTGCTTTTGTTTTGGCTGGAACTAGAGCTCTAGTCATGAGACAGGAAATCAAAGTGAGCTCGAAATCTGTTTTTGGCACAAAATCTACACAATACTTGTTTACCCTATCATGTTTTTATACTTAGTGGTGAATGTATAGACTCATGATGCTATCTATCTATCTATCTATCTATCTATCTATCTATCTATCTATCTATCTATCTATCTATCTATCTATCTATCTATCTATCTATGTAAATGAAAATGTACCACAAAATGGGTATCTATCTATCTATCTATCTATCTATCTATCTATCTATCTATCTATCTATCTATCTATCTGTCTATCTATCTATCTGTCTGTCTGTCTGTCTGTCTGTCTATCTATCTATCTATCTATCTACCTATCTATCTATCTATCTATCTATCTATCTATCTATCTATCTATCTATCTATCTATCTATCTATCTATCTATCTATCTATCTATCTATCTATCTATCTATCTATCTATCTATCTATCTATCTATCTATCTATCTATCTCTATCTATCTATCTATCTATCTATCTATCTTCTATCTATGTTAAATGTAATGTACCACAAAATGGGTACCTATCTATCTATCTATCTATCTATCTATCTATCTATCTATCTATCTATCTATCTATCTATCTATCTATCTATCTATCTATCTATCGATCTATCTATCTATCTATCTATCTATCTATCTATCTATCTATCTATCTATCTATCTATATCTATGTAAATGTAAATGTACCACAAAAATGGGTACCCATCCATCTATCTATCTATCTATCTATCTATCTATCTATCTATCTATCTATCTATCTATCTATCTATCTATCTATCTATCTATCTATCTATCTATCTATCTATCTATCTATCTATCATCTATCTATCTATCTATCTATCTATCTATCTATCTATCTATCTATCTATGTAAATGTAAATGTACCACAAAAATGGGTACCCATCCATCCATCCATCTATCTATCTATCTATCTATCTATCTATCTATCTATCTATCTATCTATCTATCTATCTATCTATCTATCTATCTATCTATCTATCTATCTATATCTATGTAAATGTAAATGTACCACAAAAATGGGTACCCATCTATCTATCTATCTATCTATCTATCTATCTATCTATCTATCTATCTATCTATCTATCTATCTATCTATCTATCTATCTATCTATCTATCTGTCTGTCTGTCTGTCTGTCTGTCTGTCTGTCTGTCTGTCTGTCTATCCATCCATCCATCCATCCATCCATCTATCTATATCTATGTAAATGTAAATGTACCACAAAAATGGGTACCACAGTACCACAATAATAAGAACATAACAAAAAAAAGAAGCAAAACACATACACTGGCCGCTCCCTTCATATCTCATTTCCTTACTGTACATATATGGGCTGCTGTGTAAGGTACCAGACAGAAACCCTTTTTCACATGTAAACCCTCATTTAGAACATTAGAATTATTTGCCAAAAGAAGACAGCTAATTACCCAGATAATAGCATTCACCTAGTAAAGAGTTGTGGCGGAAGCATCAGTCCGCGGAGCTGCTATTTGTTTTCGGCTGGAACGAAGGCTCTGGTCAAGAGGCAGGAAATCAAAGTGAGCTGGAAATCTGTTTTTGGCACAAAATCTCCAGGTTTCTGTTAGACAGGTGAAGATGAATAAAAATGTCACTTTCCAGCACGCTAACAACTGAAAGCACAAATACAATTCAGCAAAGGAATAGCTTCAGAAGAGCAAGATCAAAGTCTTGGCTCAGAATGGCGAAGTGATAGCGCAGATCTAAACGCTGTCAAAGAAAAAAACCTGAGCGCGGCTTCTTGTGAATTCGCCGATTTAATAAACTTTAACAGGATCGCGTTTTGAAACTTTACAACACATTGTATTTTACAGTTTATTGTCCTTCTTCTATCTAATTCCCTTTAAATGTTTCTTTTTGTATTTACCTGCACTTTCAGGGCTGCTATATCACATTAAGTAGATGTGACATGATTTTTACAGTGATTTACTTTTTTATAGTAGTGTTGCCTTTTAACATTTCTCTACAACCATTGAAGAAAGTCTAAACATTTTATAGTTTCATAGCATATACACTATACATTCATAGTATAGTCATTTTGCATAGTATAACATCATTATTATTAATACAATGCTGTTTTACATTTTCTTGCACAATCTCGATCGTGCTGCTGCTATTCTCCTTGTATTTGTACTGTGCTTCATATTCTACTAAAGGTCTGCGCACGAACAAATAATCTCATGCATCTCGAGCTGTCGGCGTTTCGGTTAGTCGTGCACGTCTATTTTTTAATTGTACCTGGCATTTTCGTTTTTCCCCAGCAAATTTGGCTGCTGATCGTGTCGTTGGCTTTGCTCCTGCATTTAGCTTCACTAACGTAAAGAGTACATTCGCATTCAAGTTTACCCTCGTTTGCATCATGGTTTCCTAGGACAGCGAATTCATCCATTCAGTAAGAGAATAAATAAACACTGGAGAGGGAGAAAACCTGCACAGGCAATGCATGCTGATGAGCGTCACAGTAGCTCTCTAATCTGGTCAACAGGAGAGACATTACATTTCCAGAATGAAGGATAAGTATGATATATTCGGGGAAGCACCACGGCAGAGGAGAATGGGGCATCTGCTCCTCCACTCCCTGGCGACATGAGGGAGAACGAGTGCAGTTGTAATGCCCGGCACGTTCCATGCTGGCAGATCTCTCTGGACTGTTGGAGCCCATTAAAATGTCTTGTAGTACAGGATAATCCTTTTGCTTGGAGCCGGGCACGGCAATGCATCAGGAAGATATAAGCCTGATGAATAACCAGAAATGCAGCTTAGTCCACATGGACTTTAGAGCTCGGAGTGTGTGAAGAATGAGAATGAAAAGCAATCCTTTTCCTTGTATATGTGACATTGACTTTTCTGGGTTCATGTTGTGAATCAAGTGATTGGCATGTATTGAAGTTATAAATAGCTTTGCTCCATAGTTAATAGAGCTTAGTTTACGCAAACTAGCTTTACGTTCATTCCTGATATATTTTAATTTAAATACAGATAAAAATACACACACACACAAACACACACACACACACACACACACACACACACACACAGTGTTGGGGAGTAACTAGACATATGTAATGGCGTTACGTAATTTAATTACAAAATAAAAGTAACAGTAATTCATTTCAGTTACAGAGAAACAACATGTAATTAAATGACAGTTACTTTTGAAAATGTTAAAGATTAGAGATCCCAAAGACTGCCCCCCCCCTCCACCCCCGTCATCAATGTGTTTCCGTTCTGTAAACATTTTTTATATGTTATTTTATGTTATTTTTGGTTATTTCATCAAGTGCCACCTATTGGACAAATGAAAGCAATCAAAAAGCAAATCAAAAGTAACCAGTAACTTTATAATGTATTACTTTTTATAAAGTAAGTAAAAAGTTACACTACTTATTATATTTTGAATAGGGTCATTTGTAATCTGTAATCAATTACATTTCCAAATTAACCTTCTCAACACTGTATATACACATACATATTGATATTGCCTTGCAAATGTATCTAACCCCTTTAAAAATGTATCTTTAAATATCTTATCTTTTAAATTGGTATTTATCTTTATTCATTACAAATAGCATTCATTATAAGTGGCACAGAAATTCGCACCAATATTTTTTTTACAAGTCTATGTGGGAATTTCACCCATTCCTTGTACGCGTTTTTTCCTTGGCTTCATCAGATTGGTTGGATCATTCAGGTCGTCATTGTGTGACTCGTATTAAGTTTCAACCAGATGTAGGGTTCTGAAACTTCCCCAAATACAATATCGATACCATGACCAAAAATAAATAAATTAATAGATAGATAGATAAATAAATAAATAAATAAAGAGCTGAACAATAACATTGATCATTGTGTCAATCTACTGTTTTCACAAACCCCTTTTAGAGCTACTGGTTTTAAAATCCTCTCACCAACAGTCCTCAGTTATGCAGAAATAGTTGTATTGTGTATCTTCGCCAGTAGTCATATCACCCTGTAGCCCAAGACTGGTTTCGCAATTGAATCTAAGCCGGGTTGAGCCTGATTATTACCTGGATGGATGACCTCCTGAACTAGGAACTAGGTTACTGCTAGAAGAGGCATTAGTGAGGCCAGCAGTGGGTGCTTTACTCTGTGGTCTGTGTGGGTCCAAGCACCTCAGTTTAATGACAGGGTACGCTATACTGTCAAAAAGTACTGTCTTTCGGATGAGACGTTAAACAAAGGTCCCAACTCTCTGCGGATGCTTTTCGATGGATGTCCTTCCAAAAAGAGTAGAGGCGTGTCCTCTGCCTCCTGGTCAAATTCGTCCATTGGCCTCTGACCACCATGGCCTCCTAATCATCCCCATATCTACTGATTGGCTTCATCATTCTGTCCCCCCTCCATCAGTAAGCTGGTGGGCGTTCTGGTGCTTCCGTCGCATCATGTGGATGTTGTACACTGGTGGAGGAGGAGATCCCCCTTTAATAATGTAAAGCGCTTTGAGTGTCTGTAAGAGGGCTTCATATGTAATGAATTATTATTATTCAGTCTTTATAGTGACTTGAGCTGATTGTCGCTTTACTCATCATGTTTCTGAGCTGTGTGACGTAGCTCCACATATTCACTATTGATCCACATTTGAGAGATGTTAAACGTTTAATTTACTATACAGCATTTTACTTCCTAGTGCTCAATTATTACATTTTATGAACTTATATTGAACTTCTCACTTTCAGCCTTTTCATTCTGACACAAAGTCTCTTCACTGACAATGACATTTCATCTTGTTGCTTTAATATTTCCCAGGTGAAGACCAATAATAAGTCAGCTATGTCCTCCTAAACACACTATTCTTCATTTTACACTTGCTGAACCTGGTGGATTGATCAGGACATTTCCTCTGCATGATTGCTATTTTTGTGAGTGATTTTTTTTTTTTGTGAGTCATCTATTCTAGCATTGGCTCCTAGTTTGGCAACAGTGTTATATGTGTGTGTGATGCACTTGCCATTTTCATCACAACCTTGTGCCTGTTTCATGATCCAGACAAAATATTTTTGTATATTTCCAGACTTTCTAAAATGTATAATATAATATAATATAATATAATATAATAATATAATATAATATAATATTGAGTGAGGTACGGTGGCGTAGTGGTTAGCACATTTGTTGCACATTCGCCTCACACCACCAGGGTCCGGGTTCGATTTCCCGTCTCGGTCATGTGTGTGTGGAGTTTGCATGTTCTCCTCCTTGTGCCTCAAGGAGGTTTTTCTCCGGGTTCTCCGGTTTCCTCCCGGTCCAAAAACATGCACAGTAGGTTGATTGGCACCTTGGAAAATTGTCCCTAGTGTATGAATGTGGGTGTGTGAATGTGTGTGTGTGTGCCCTGCGATGGGTTGGCATTCCATCCAGGGTGTATCCTGCCTTAATGCCCATAGACCCCACCTGAGATAGGCACAGGCTCCCCGTTGACCCGAGTGAACATCGGATAAAGCGGTTTTAGAAGAAGATGAATGAATGAATGAATAATATAATATTAAAGTTAACATTTTAGTCTGGCATTTTGCTATAAAATGTTTATTTCCCCATTGTATGGAAAGTTTTCACATACATTGTTTAACATATTGTTGAGATAAATTTAATAGATAGAAGAGAGAGAGAGAGATAGATAGAGTTTTTACCCTATCTATCTATCTATCTATCTATCTATCGGTATCTATCTATCTATCTATCTATCTCAGATCTATATCTATCTAGGATCTATCTCTATCTCTCTCTCTCTCGAGTCTCTCTCTCTCTCAACTCTCTCCTCCGAGTCTCCCTCCCTCTTCAGCCTCAATCTCTCGCGTCCACGCTCGCAGGGACGCTCCTCTCGAGAACGGGTCTCGCTCTGACTCATCGCTTCTCTCTCCAGAAGCTCTCTCTCTCTCGGGACATCTCTCTCTCTCTCTCTCTCTCTCTCTCTTCTCTCTCTCTATCTCTCTCCTCTCTCTCTCGTCAACGGTCTCTCAGATATATATATATAATATATATATATATATATAGATATATATATATATATTTACATTCTTCCCCAAACTGTAACAATACACATCCTAGTCCATGATGAAAGTCTAGTGGTATATTACATATTTGCAATACATGTTGCAGTTTAAAGTTATTGGATATTATTAGCAGCCCATCTTTGTGTACTGGTATTTTTATTTTGCTTTATTGCTCTGGTATTGAGCTTGGCTGTTATCTTTAAGTGCCAGAAAGACTACACAGTTCGGTGTTTTGTTATGTCATTTTCTTGCAGACTTTCCTGCAGACTTTCCTGAACTTCATAATGCTGTAGACTTTAGCGTGGTATTTTAGAGCAGTGGTGCACAAACTTTTTCCTATAAAAGGAAATATATACAAAAATCATACTTGATTAAGGACCATGGGCCAAAAGTAAATGTTGCATTATACCAAACTGTATTATATTAAAATTAAAGTTGCTCTGGTTCCTCATATTATTTCATCATTTCAATGATTTCATATTATTTAACTAGGAATAAATGCATGAATTAATGGTAACATTTTCTAGCTTTTTGGTGAATAAGATGTCACCACAGGCCAACACTACTGGCTGCAGGTCCTAGTTTCTGCATCTCTGTTCCAAATAATATCACAGAACACAACTTAGAAGTAAGTAAGTAATGGCAAAATAAAACGACGTTTAAGTTTCACTACAATTCCACATAACTGATTCTTAAATATTACAATATTCATATATCAATTCCATATTGACTTACCATGTGATTGAATGCAGAATGTATTAACAAAATATTTGAACGTTAAATCTTAGAAATCTGAATATCTGAATGGAGATTGTAAAGAAATGTTATGGTGTAAATCAGATTTTGGAATAATGTCTAATAAAATCTAATTGCGATGGCACAGAGATTGAGATGGTTATCTTGTCTGAATAAAGTGTTTTCAGAAAATTAATAAAAAAATTATAGTTCTTGGATCTTTTTTTCTTATAAATCTTAAATCTTATCTCTTGCACAGTACCAGTTCATCTTGTACCCAATGTTTAGTGAAAGACTTAGGCTGTTTGTTCATGAGCATGTACAAACAATGTCTAATTCCTTAATTTGTTGGAGACATTTATTGGGAGAATTTTTTCATGAACGTGAACAAACAACTGTGTTTTGACAGTTGTTTGGACTTATCTGGGTTGTTTTTATAGAAGGACTCAAAGTTAATATAACAAACGACAACAACAACAAAAACAAACAAACAATAAAAACTAATTAAAACAGCCATTTGTTCCATCTTGTGATTATCAAAAGTTTAGAATTACTTGTGCAAAAATAAGTAAGAAGTAATAACATGTATTACTGTATTAGAGAACAAATAAATGTCTTATTGGTTCAGCAAGAACAGGCTTTAGCAAATAATGTAAGTGTAGACGCTTTCACATTATCAATTTTATTTATTACACACACTGGCTGTGTACAATGTTTTCTGAAAGTAAATTATCCTACTAAAATGTTGTTTGTTATGGACATGGATTTTTGATTTTCTTTTTTTTAATAGAAGGACTGTAATTCAGGTAATAAACCAAAGTGTGCAAAATCTTATTTTATCAAACAAAGCAACAAACTCTAAATAAAAGATGAAGATTGGCGGGATAATTAACCTTTCTTAATTTAGGATTTGTCTGTTTGTATATACTTTATATATAAATTAAGAATAAATAACTTAATAAGAGAAATGCTTTACCAGTTCAACTATAAAAAACAAAACTCTGCAAGTTATGATTACTTTTATTCTAAGAGGTTGTACTAGTGTGGTACAATAATACTTATAACAGACAAACAAATCTGAAATTAAAAAACATAAATTATAATAATCATCATCATCAACAACAACAAAATATTTGTTTGAGGTTGATCATTTAAAGGTTAGGCTTTTATGAATTAGGCTTCTTATATTACTAATCATTGTTATTCATGCACAAAAAAGAAAAACAAGAAAAAAAATTATTTATGAAGATTTTATGATGATTTTGATGACAATCATTTTTATAAATAGGATTTGTTTGTGCTTTTTTTTTTTTAATTCCAGTTGCTATATTTGTAATCATGATCAACAACAAAATAATAACAAGCAGCAAACATTTGTTTGCGTTAAAGTCATCTATAATTAAGTTTCTTCTTTTTGGATAAAAAAAAGAAAGAACACATATTACATCATCATCATCAACAACAGCATCATCAACAACAAAATATGAGTTTTATGGTTAGGTTTAGAAAGGGGTTTAATGAACATTTTATGGTTAGATTAAGAATAAGGCAAAAACAAATAGTTTTTTTCTTTTTTTCTTGGTTTTTATTTCGTTTGCTTCACAGTTTGTTACAATATATTTATTTTTCGGTTTTAAGATAACTATCATTTAGAATTTTTTGCATCATCATCATCATCATCATCATCATCATCATCATCATCATCAACCATTAAAAAACAAAAACTGAACCAGTTTTGACTCTCGATTTTTCTTCTTCCTCCTCTTCATAGTAGTAGTAGTAGTAATAATAATAATAATAATAATCATAATAATAATAATAACAACAACAACAATAATAAAAGTGTATATAGTTTATTTTGAGTTACAAAGATGCAAAATGTAAAAACTTACTTTTTTTATACCAAAATATAAAAATGACGTTTTAACAAACCCTGTTATCATATATCATCATCATCCAGATCATCAACAAAAATAAAAATTGACTAAATCAAATAAATAAATAAATATTTGGCTTTTGTTAGACTTAGAATTACTACTCCTACTTCTCCTAGTATGAATTTATTCTGATAATTCAAATAAAAAAATGAAAGTAAAAAGACGAAATTTTTATTTTAATAACCTAATATTATAAAGTGTAGGCTTCTGCATGACGTCATTACAAATTGGCGCGAAAGCGTGTGGAAAGCCCTTGTGCGGCTCCTGCGCGCGCTGCTGAGGAGAGTCTGGCAGCTCGGGACGCGCTTGTGTAGAAGTGAGTGTGGAAAAATATTAATGAATATTTCATTTAATATAAAGTAAAACTATTAAGTAACGAACTGAATGTTTGGTGAGACACGGCTGGTTAGCTGAGTGTGTGTGTGTGTGTGTGTGTGTGTGTGTGTGTGTGTGTGTGTGTGTGTGTAGCACCTGTCCCCCCGCACACACACAGCATGTGTGATAGAAACATGAGACTTTTAGCTCGCAGGGGTTTTTGGTTACCGGTGGCTTAAAAGATCAGCAAATGCACTCCTGGCCTCCTGCACCATTACAGAGAGAAAGTGTGTGTGTGTGTTGAGGGGTGTATGAGTGTGTTAGTAGAGTAACCCTTTTTAGCATTGTCATGCCGGTGTTTGTGGAGAACGCTGCTCGGTTTTCGGAGCAGAGCCTGAAGTCGGAGTTAATTAGCCACGGTGCGGAGTTAGCGCCTGCTGAAAGAGAAAAACAGGCCTATCTGCAGGATTACATGCAGCGTGTGGCCAATAAAACCACTGCTGATTTCTCTAGTGATGAAGAGGAGCAGGGACAAAATGGACATCAAGCCCTGATGGTAATGAGGTTTGTTCAGATCTTTGGTTATTGGTTTGCTGCCCAAATCAGAGGAGTTTTGCCACCGAAATTTCCACTCAGTTTTGTGTCAAAATAGATAGAGGTTTGAATGAAACCCCTCGCTTTATATTGAACAGTCCAATAAGTTAACTATGAAAAACAAATGCAGTAAGAAATCTAATAACTTTAGTCAGGGTTGCTTTGAATTTGACATCATTGTGAAAAACAAAAAGAAACGTGCTTCATTGTAACTTTGACATTTGTGAAGGGTTTCAAATGTGACCCCTCGTTTTATTTTATATTTGTTTATTTTGCAATATAAAACAACTGGGTAAGGGTTATAGTTGCACTAAATGTAGTGATGTGATACTAAATGGCTTTGCGATGTAATAAGAGAGATAAGAATGAAATGAATTTGGGATCCTGTGACTAAAAAAGCTTGAGTTAAAAAAAAAAAATCCCCAGCTCTCTGTTCAACACATTTAATGTTAAAACTATAAATAATAGCTTTATTGTTCATTTCAATAATGTTATCATTTGCATTCACAGGTACAAAAAAAGGCATCCTGATAAGCAACACATTTTTTAAGCAGTCTTAATATATTGTCATAGAAACACATTAGTGTGGTCGTGCTTTTATGATTTGTGGGTAAACAAAGAGTAAACAGTTTTTTAAAAAAAAACACAAACAAAAACAGTCTTCAGTACGGTTTTGATGAGAATTTGTTTAATGTGAGACCGTAATTACTCTTTAGAGGTTCATTTTCTCCATCTTTTCCGTGACCAGAACAAAACATGTAACTGGTGGCCAGAAAGGTTTGGACCATTGTGCGGTTGTTAAATAGAACCTCATTGTTCCTTTTAGAGAAACAACTTTTCAATAATGGGAAGCCTTTCTAGAACATTCTCCTGTATTGAAATGCAGTAATTTTACTTTTCGCAGTGAAATGGTTCCGCAGTACCAGCGGTTGAAAAGGCTTTTCACACCATGTTTTGGAGGAATTTTGCATCAAACATCATGACTATTATAAGTGAATTTCCCTTTTTGCCCCAGACAGCAAAAGTAAACATGCAAATGGTGGCTCAGGAACGCCCAGCAGTGCATTTGTTTAATTTTAGCTTGTTATTTGACCAGTGATTTGTTTAGTACATTATTTTGGGCTTGGACTCTTTTTATTGCATGGTGAATATAACTGACTACTATAACATTTTATTACTGACTGAAAAGATATGCCTCGGCTACCAAAGAGTCCATTTTGGTTTTTACAATTCAGAAACATGAGTTCAGGAGCTGCAGCTGTTTGTTACACATCCACCTGCCACAGAGTGTAAAGTGTGTAAAGTGTGTGGTGTGTGTGTGTGTGTGTGTGTGTGTGTGTGTGTGTGTGTGTGTGTGTGTGTGAGAGAGAGTATGAGACATTCATGTTTGATAGTGAGACCTGTGCATTAAAGAAATATAAATACTAGAATACATTTTAAATATAGTAAATAATATAACTATTTGTATTCCGTTTGTCATCCTTGCCATGTATTTTCAGTGTATTTTGCATGTTTAATTGAGGTGTGTGTGTGTGTGTGTGTGTGTGTGTGTGTGTGTGTGTGTGTGTGTGTGTGTGTGTGTGTGTGTGTGAGATCACAGGAAGAGGAGCAAAGAGAAGAGGATTCCGACATGGTAGACCTGAGCTCTCTGACTGATGATCAGTTAAAACACAAACTGCTCCATTATGGAGTCAAAGCTGGACCGATTGTGGGTCAGTATGATTTGATTTTCTAACACACATTATTTTGTAAATGTTGGAAACGAATTGTAATTGGTACCTTCTTGTATTTTGCATTAATAAAACAATCTGTATTGGATAGATGTTTGGATGTATTTGAATTGAATGCTGTCATCAAACCAATAAGAACAAAAGAAGCTGCTTTTGTGCCTGTAATTATAATACAGGTGCATCTCAATGAATTAGAATGTCATGCAAAAGTTCATTTATTTCAGTGATTCAACTAAAATTCTGAAAGTTGTGTATTAAATAAATTCAAGTGCGTACAGACTGAAGTAGTTTGTCGTTGGTTCTTTTAATTGTGATGATTTTGGCTCTTATTTAATCCAGCAATTAACACACTCAAAAAATTAAGAATACTTCATGAGCAAAAAAAAACACATTGAATTGTTGGCCATCTGTTTATTTACTGTATATGTACTCAATACTTGGTAGGGGCTCCTTTTGCGTTAATTAATGCCTCAGTCTGTGGCACTGCTGAGGTGGTAGGGAAGCCCAGGTTTCTGTGACAGTAACCTTCAGCTCATCTGCATTTTTAGTCCCTTGTTTCTCATTTTCATCTCGACAATATCCCATAGATTCTAATTTCAGATGCAACTGTATATTTTAGACTTTCCCACTATCAACTGCCTGTACAGCGCATGCCTGGTAACTAAGTAGGCCATTTTGCAAATAACCAATCCTAATCAGTACAGTTTGGAAAGCTCAAGAAATACCAACTGTCAAAAAAGTGATGTTGTTTACAATGTGGTGATGCCAAAAGAAAATGGCCATGTTTCAGCATAATGTTTTAATGTTCATAAAAATGCTAATTAAAAAACAGCCAACACAACAGAACTCACTGATTCAATTTGTGAAGCGATTATTTCAGCACAAATGTGAGCTCGCATCAATTGAGCCAAGTGTGGCGAATACGACACACTTAATCAAATGCCTTTACTAAATATATACTAATGCGCTAAGACTAAAATAATAATTTATTTTCTGTGTAGATTTATAAACATGTAAATAAATGAGCTGGGTAAAAATGTTTTTCATAGCCTGGGAATTACACTGTTGATGAATATTACACGTATGGATACTGACATGTTCTGTGTCTTTGTGGAAGTAGCTAGCACTCGAGCATTGTATGAGAAGAAGCTGTACAGGATGATGACACAGCACTTGCAGAACAGTGTCAGCAGGAAAGATGATGCTGGGAAATACTCCGATAGTGAGGAGGAGTCAGGTACGGACAATTGTAACATTTAGTTTTTTTAACTAAACTTAATTTTAACTTTAACCTTTCTACACTTCTGTCCGAGTTGTGAAACTGTAAAGAATTGGAAAAAAAGGTACCTTGTAGGTCTGACTTATTTTTTAAATATCACTTTTTTTTTGTACAGGATCAGAACTGCTCGGGCCAGAGAGTGTGTCCCTTACAGATCAATATATGAATCCTAGCAAGGTGTGTAATATCATATATTTTCTTCCCAGACACTTCTATATCCTTTAAATTTGCACTATATGAACTGGATCTGGATCTTGGACAACAATAACTGATCGCACTGACCGACTGAGCAGTGCAGTGAGAACTTTTATAAGTTTAGTTGAGGATTAGTAGTAGGTAGCTAAAACAAAAAAAAAAACATATATAAGAGAAAAAATAAATCACACTTATGCAGCAAGACTGCAAAAATATTTTTACCTTTGGCCTTAATTGTTATCTTCTAAAGTTAAAAATGATGTCTTGTTATAATGGATTGCTTATAAAAGACAAAGGCCTTTTGAAAATGAAAATTTCAAATGATGTAAATTCAGAGAATATTGATCAATCCATATCCTTTATGTGGACACTCAGGGTCCTGCGCAGTGGTCCAGCATGCTTGGACATGCAAGTTTATTGAAGCTTAAACTTTGTTGTTTGTAGGCATGTTCCATGTGCTGTATTACAGCTATAACATCAAAGTTGACCTGGCACTAAATGCCAAGTAAATGTTGAGTCAGATCTAATAAACCAACTTAATATGAAGATTACATTCGTGTTCAGACACCTGAGTCAATCGGGAGATTTATTAAAAGACAAAGTAATAAATAATTGCTGATTTATAACAGGTTGTGTAGTGGATTTTCTTAACATCAGGAGTTAAAATGGCACCAATATCAGTAAAATGTTTTTTTCGAGGAGTTTTTGTAGAATCCGCTGGAGTTTTGTCTTGGTAGACTCTGGATTAATTTGACTGCAAAACACAATTGTTCATGCTGCCGATATTGGTATTTTTAATTTTGATTACCTATTCTATGCTTGTTCAATTGACATCCAATCTGATAGTCAATAGAATGCATTATTTCCATTGATTGTGGTTATTAATTCACCTAAACCGCAAACAATCCTTTTTTGGGGGTGGGGCCGGAGAGGTGTGTCTGTGTCTGTGACATTCTCAAACTCTGTTGGCTATTATAGAAATCAAATAACTTTAAGTGACGCAGCAAAGCATCTGATTGTTCTTTTTGGTTATCATTCATCTCTTTTTGAAGAACCTTTTTTGTACTTTTAAATTGTTGAATGTTTTTACAGTTTAATCAGAATATAGCTGTTCTATAATTAAATGAAAACCACCTCTGGAAAACAGAATACAAATCAAATGTAATCTATCTATTATACAGTTTGTTCATTTGAACTAGACCAGCACTGGAGACTCATTAGAACCAGGCAGATAAATTTTTTTTGGGGGGGGGGGTGGGGGGGTGGGGGGGGGGTTGGGTTTTTTTTTTTTTTTTTTTTTTTTTTTTTTTTTTTTTTTTTTATTTTTTTTTTTTTTTTATTTTAAACACAAACTAAAGTTGCATAGATTTAATGTGCTTTTTGTTAATTTTGTACACATAGGTGGGGCTGAAATATCAGCGCAAAGACACATTTTATCCTCAGTGTTTTTTGCCCCCAGTGATACAGGTATAGCTTTTTTGTTTACTTTTTATTCACATTATAATTAAATGTGCTCTTATTATTGAAAGGTTCTGTTGAGAGAATGAAGCTGTGGAGATTTCAGAATTGACTTGCTACCTCTTGTTTTATTAAGTCATTCCTTATGTCCATGATTGGAGCCAAAGCATTTGATCTCAATAGTAAATGACATCCTGAAGGATATCCAACTGGAAACAGAGAATCACTGCAGAAAATTCTTAAAATCATCTGTTGAGTTACTGGCAGCATGTGTCTCACATACTGTAGTAAGGTCAGAACATTTCACCAAGGGGAAATGAAGGTTTGCCTCTGTCCGTGGAGCTCGTCTTATTGTAACTTGGGCAACACCACATGCTGGTCTGTACAGAGAATGTCTGCTATGTCAACCGTCAAGCTAGCTCAAGGTCAAATGATTTGCATACAATCTCCATAAGTGTCTCATTGAGAGCAAGATTTACTGTGGTTGCACAATTGTGCATGGTGTGCACGGTGAAGATGGAGATTGTATGTGTATACAGTATAAATGTTGAGATTTTAGGTTTGGCAAATAAATATCAAATGTAAGTCACAATATCTTGGATTTGTGTTTTCTTTTTGTGTTAACTTGGTTGTGTAATGTATTAAAACATTGTCATCTTGTTTTAATGGTGCTTATGCTCTCTGGATGTAAAGCATAATATTTACTAATTTAGTTGTAATTGTTATTGAAATAGATCTATTAATTACAGGGCAAGAATCAAGAGGAATCTTTGGAGAGCCTCCAGAGCAGCTCCCTGTCATTCAGCATTACACAACTTGTGGAGGAGGGGAGTGTGCCAGTGTGGTTGTGGTATGGAGGGATGGATGTGCAGTATAGCGGTGTGGCTGTGCGGTATCCACTACATTCTTTGTGTGGCTGTGCAGTAGGATGTGTACCTGTGCGGTATGGAGGTGGTTTGGCGGTGCGGTATGGAGGTGTGATGAGGTGTAGAGGTGTGGTCCAGTGTGGCGGCGCAGTATTTGGGTGTGGTGGTGCGGTATGGAGGTGTGGTCTGGTGGTGCATTAAGGAGGTGTGATGCGGTGTGATGGGTGCACTATGGTGTTGTGGTGATGCGTTGTGGAGGTGTGGTGGTGTAGTGGTGCAGTAAGGAGGTGTGATGGGTGCACTATGATGTGGTGGTGCGTTATGGAGGTGTGGTGGTGCGTTATGGTGTGGTGCAGTAAGGAGGTGTGATGTTATGGAGGTGTGGTGGTGGTGTAGAGTGGCGGTGTGTTATGGTGGTGTAGTGGTGCAATAAGGAGGTGTGATGCGATGTGACAGTGTGGTGTGGCGGTGCAGTAAGGAGGTGTGATGGGTGCACTATGGTGTTGTGGCAGTGCCTTATGGATGTGTTGGTGCGTTATGGTGTGGTGCAGTAAGGAGGTGTGGTGGTGGTATAGTGTGGCAATGCGGTATGGAGGTGTGGCAGTGCAGTAAGGAGGTGTGATGCGATGTGACGGTGCGGTATGGAGGTGTGGCAGTGTGGTGTGGCGGCGCAGTAAGGAGGTGTGATGGGTGCTCTATGGTGTTGTGGCGGTGCGTTATGGTGTGGTGCAGTAAGGAGGTGTGATGTGATGTGACTGTGCGGTATGGAGGTGTGGCGGTGCGG
Source organism: Kryptopterus vitreolus (assembly GCA_030449085.1). Lineage (NCBI taxonomy): Eukaryota > Metazoa > Chordata > Actinopteri > Siluriformes > Siluridae > Kryptopterus > Kryptopterus vitreolus. The sequence continues at coordinate 7,513,200 of JACRUU010000030.1, forward strand.
TATGGAGGTGTGGCGGTGCGGTATGGAGGTGTGATGTGATGTGACGGAGCGGTATGGAGGTGTGGCAGTGCGGCATGGAGGTGTGGCGGTGCAGTAAGGTGGTGTGATGCGGTGTGATGGTGTTGTTTGTTGTGATGGTGCACTATGGAGGTGTGATGGTGCACTATGGAGGTATGATGTGGTGTGGAGGTGTGGTGGTGCAGTAAGCAGGTGTGATGCAGGTTTGATGGTGTAGTATGGAGGTGTGCCGGTGCGGTATGGATGTGTGGCGTGCAGTAAGGAGGTGTGATGTGATGTGACGGAGCGGTATGGAGGTGTGGCGGTGCAGTAAGGAGGTGTGATGCGGTATGATGGAGGTGATGGTGTGATGGTGGTGTGATGTGGTGTGGATGGGTGTGGCAGTAAGGAGGTGTGATGCTATGGAGGTGTGATGGTGATGTGTGATGGAGGTATGGAGGTGTGATGATGTGGTGTGGAGGTGTGGTGGTGCAGTAAGGAGGTGTGATGCAGGTTTGATGGTGTAGTATGGAGGTGTGCCGGTGCGGTATGGATGTGTGGCGTGCAGTAAGGAGGTGTGATGTGATGTGACGGAGCGGTATGGAGGTGTGGCGGTGCAGTAAGGAGGTGTGATGCGGTGTGATGGTGCACTATGGAGGTGTGATGGTGAACTATGGAGGTGTGATGTGGTGTGGAGGTGTGGTGGTGCAGTAAGGAGGTGTGATGCAGGTTTGATGGTGTAGTATGGAGGTGTGCCGGTGCGGTATGGAGGTGTGGTGGTGTGGCAGTGCAGTAAGGAGGTGTGATGCAGTGTGATGGTGATCTGTTTATTTGATTGGTATTTGTGTGGTTTATTAAAACATGTGTCCACTAATCACTTTTTTTGATTTATGGATGAGAATTTTAATCAGAGTGTCTGTATGCCTATATGGCCTGCAGATTGAGAATCGTCTGAGTCCTCAGTCAAAGTCAGCAGAGATTGAGAAAAGCTATAGCCAGACACCACTGGGAAGCAGGACACAATGGGTCAGTAATCCTATTAAATGTGTGAGTAAACACGCACAGGGATCAGCTAAAATTACAGTCTCCAGATTTGTAAAGATTTTTTTTCCCCATTTTTTTCCCCAGTTCAAGAAAAGCCCAATGAATGGGTGTCTTTCTCCGACACCTGTCTCTGAGTGTTTACCGCTTCAGAAGCAACCAACCACTATAGAACCAGCTATAGTAACTCAGTTCTTTGTTTGATGTGGTTCTCTTTCCTCACAAACTGGGTGCAGATTTCTTATTCATGCAGGAGTTGTATTGTAAAATTTTATTTATTTAAACATTTGAGTGATTCTTTTTTCCTTCACTATTTTCCTTTTTTCTCACATGTTTACTTTGGCTCATCTAGAACACCTCCTTGTGGCCAGCACAGCATTTCCAATGGGGGTGTCTTTTTGTCACTAGTTTCTTGCTTGTTTCTTGCCAATGGTTTGCTGTCCACTTGCTGTCCGCTGTCGTATCTCTAACTTTATTCCTTACCTTATTTTACTGTAAACATGCCTTTTCTAATCCTTATCTGTCTCTGTTTCTGTAAGGAATCTGTAACTGATGTTCTGATGGAGATGTTTCCAGAAACTGCAATGACGCCAACTGGGATAACGTAAGAGAGAGAGTGTGGTGTTGTTGGTGTGGTGTGTGGTGTTGTGTGTGTGTGTGTGTGTGTGTGTGTGTGTGTGTGTTATGGAATATAAAAAAAACTGTAAGTGTGTGTGTGTGTTGTGTGTGTATGTACAGAATGTATGTTACTTGCAAGTGTGTGTTTTACAAGTGTGTGTTCTGTGTTTTCAGTACAGTGTGTTCAGTGGACAGTGTGTTCGTATCCAGTTACTCACTGTGTTCTGTGTATTCAGTTATGATGGTGTATTTTAATTGCTCAGGCTGAGTATAGCCTACTGGGAAAAGCTATTTTTTGTATCTGGCTGTCCTTGTGGAGTGCACTCTGTAGCTCCGCCCAGAAGGTAATAGTTTGAAGAGAGAATGGGCTGGGTGTGTGGGGTCCAGAGAGATCATCTTGGCTCTTTTCGTCACTCTTGAGGTGTAAAGATCTTGGAGGTTGGGCAGATGTGTATTTATATCTTTATGTATATCTATAAATCTATATATATTATGGCTGTCAATTGATAAATATTTAAGTGCACAATTGCCATGAGTTTTCAATATACCGTAAGTTAACATAAATTTCTCTCAATCTCTCCCTTTAATAAAATTATTGCTTATTTAATATATACTTTACTCTGGAAATTATTCTTTTAATATTCTTGTTAATTTCACTTAATACTTTTAGTTAATAACGTGTTAACTTTGGCGTTAATTTAATGGTGTGTACATCCAATCATGAATTGCACTAGTGGCCAGGTGTGTGATTTACTCATTAAGGTGAATGCTCCTCAGATGCTTCCAAATGTGGTATTTGAAACAACAATAAGGCAAGTCATTAGCCTGAAATCGAAATCCCATCAGACATTTGGTGTGCTCATATTAACTATTGTGTGCATTATTAAAAAATAAAAAACAGAAAGAACAAATTCATCATGAACTTGTTGCTTAATCTCAGAGACAACAGACTGCAATGTGGGTGATTACAGAAGAAATCCACCTGAAAACCCACTTTCAGGATTAATTGGCCAGATCACATGCTGGTTTGGTGGTCCTGCACAAGTCTTCTCTGACTGACCCTGATATGCTTATCAGGGTCAGTCAAGAAGAGTTGTGCAGGACCACCAAATGTGACCAGACTAGATAATCTTTTACGAACGTTTAAGAAAAAACATCTTATTGACAAATGAGTCAAATCAGTTTGAGCAAAACCCACTGCACACCGTACTGCACACTGCACATGGACAATGACTTTGCGCATTGACGGCGACTCGCAATATTTTTTAAAAAGGAAATAGATTTTTTCCTGCAGTGGCTTGTTTAAGGCAAAGACCAAATGTAAACAAATACTCACCAAAAACGCAGGAACTTAAGACTTCTGCAATCAAAGACTGGCAGAGCGTCAGCAATGTGGAAGTGACCATGAGTCTGTAAGACTATAGTACAAATGATTTACAACCAAGTATTATAAATGATGATTTAATTTAGTATTTGTTTTGATCATTAAATAAAGGAACACACACGAAGTTGCTGCCATCAATGATTTGGATATAATTACCCATAAGCATATGTTGAGCTAATTTAACGATCTCTAGAACTTGTATAACTGCTCTGTTCAGTGACTGTCCAAGTCCAAGAATGTTTCCAGCAGCTTGCATAATTATATATATGTGTGTGTGTGTGTGTGTGTGTGTGTGTGTGTGTGTGTGTGTGTGTGTGTGTGTATCTATGTATTTGTTTTATTTTGAACATGCAACCAGACATTATAAGGAGACTGAGGAAGAATTTCTAGTGTTATTCAAATATTTATTTCTGCCACAAATATCGCAGCCCTTTTTGAACACTTTCCTAGCTTTGTGGAATCACTTGGTACCGGACTTGCATCACCGTCTGACACCGTCTGGTTCTCACACTATACTGCAGGAACGGGGAGAAAACTATTTCTGTTTTCTGTTCTGACAGGGACAGTCGTGGGAAATGCCTCGCGACTTGCAAGTGTTTGGACAAGCTGCTACGTAAGGCTGTGTTCACATAAAGTCTTTTTGAAGCAGCCAGTAGGTCGTGAATTCAAAAATGGCCTGGACTAGTTTTCTGGGACATTCTCAGCTGCATTTTGGAACGCTGTGTTTTAATCAGATGTTGTGTGTAAACACAGTTACTTCATGTAGATACCGAGCCATGATGCCACACTACCATTTTGTGTAGCATCAACTAGTTAATGTTACAAATGAATATCTGCATTTGTTAGTTGATTATCTCTTTCATCCGCAACTCCCTTACAAAACATATTGAGATATAATATTGAAAGTGGTTGAACAATGGATGAATCTGACAATTGAATACCACTTGTGATTTTTGTGTCTCTCTCTCTTTGGGGTTAAAACTATACAGATTGCACCAAACTGACAAGGTCAAGAAGAAATGTGTTTGTTTAAAAAAATATAATCTCTCTCTATATCTATCAAACGGAGATTGATGGATATAAATAATATCTGTCTCACATAGCTAACTAGATAGATTAGCTCAATTATTGATATCTATAGATTATCTTTATCTGTTTCTCAAATTCTGAATAAGAGATTATCTATATCTCTATAAATATCTCTCTCTCTCCTTCATGTCTCATCAGGGAGATTGATTGATTGAGATAAATAATTATCTACTCTTTGTGTCTAGTCTAGTCTAGCAGGGTGAGGTGGACCACCCCGAGGGCATGAAAACCTCAGGGGAAGGCTCTCTCAATGCAAAATAGTACGTCATTACACCGTCGGCTTTTGCTGTTTAATGCTTCTTTAACCTGGTCTGCTTTTCTGTCAGTGTGTATTGAGATTAATGAAATGGGAGTACATCACATCACACAATTCCAAAATGTTAAGCAGCTTGCAAAAACGTTTTTTCTTTCAGAAAGGAGCTGAAATTATATTCAGTTAATTATTAAATGTTTCATCCTGCGGCTTTTTCATTGCTATTTATTATTCATGATCTCGCCCCCACCCCCATTTATTTCCTTGCTCTTCAGTGCCACCAAGAGACGGTCTATAAAGGGAGCAGCAGGTCGTCCTGTGCAGTTCAAATACCCAGAAACCCCGCTGAGTCCTGCCACACTGGAGAGACGGGAGATCCAGCAACGTCTGGTTCCGCTGTGGGTGCAGATTGTGGTCTTTCTTTTAGTGGTTGCTCTGCTGCATTTCATTTACATATCGATAGAAGAGCCACTGGAGAATCCTTTCAGCACATTGCTAAGCAGTCTGAGTCCGGAGCCAAGCAGCGACGACCTTGCTCTCGTCCCTAACTCTCAGGACACGCACACCTGAGACAGGATTTGTTGTGTATTGGACTTGTTTGCATAGAATTTCAATATGACCGCAGGATTACAAAATATTCACCGTTCCAGTGAAACACATGTAGATGCGTTATGCTTGATGCGTTATATTTTCCTATGTATGATTTTACAATGTTGGATGTTATCTACTCACTTCAAGATCATTCAAATGAACTGGTGTAATGTTTGGATATTCCCAGGAACACGTCTTACCCTTACTGTACTGTACTGAACAGTACTGTATTGTTTTTTAATCCATTGTCATGTTGAATAAATAAATTATTTGAATAGGTCTGAGTATTGACTGTACTATTTTTAAACTTTTTATTTTAAACAAACTACATTTGTATGGATTCTTCCATATCACCAGGTGGCACTGTTGTGGGTTTGCGTTTGTTAACGTTACAGCTGTGTTGCCAGGTCTCTGGTTTTTACTATATGTTGTAATTCGTGTAGTGCTGTGTAGTGTACATTTGTGCTGATTTGTTGAACGTGGAATCACCGTAGTGTTTTATCACCTTTTTAAATATTGACCTATAAACGTTAATAAAACTAAAATCCGCATTTGAGGGTTATACAGTGCCTTCTTTAAGTTGCTCATTGTCTTTATAACGCGGTCCTGTTTTTAAGCGTCACGACAAACGACTTCACGTGTAACCCATGATACTAAAAGGGATTCCGAAAATAAATTCAATAAAGAAGGTGGAGTTTGGTAGCGCGGACCTGGCAACCCAAGCCTACAGCCTTTCATACACTTCGGGGACAAAAATGACAGGACGCAGCACTCTGCCGAATATAATCCGATTAGTGAAAGTGGTGGTGTGGGGTCTGTTACTAACGCTGCTTGTCTTATTTGTCGTGGCAACAACGAGGACTTTAACGTTAGAGGTAAATGCAGGGCTTCAGCTTGCACAGTGGGAGAAAACAACACGCATAACGCCTGAAATAAGTCCCGAACAGAGAGAGACACTGCTCAGGAATTTCAAAGGTAACCGGGTTGAGTCGATGTGTATACAGTAGCACTGATTCACTTTGCATGAGTGTAATTATCTGGTTTTATTAAAATAATCCGCAATGCTGATTTATCCAGAGACTTAAGCCAAGAAACTAGGAATTGAAAAAGAGCACAAGTATACTCAAACTAGGGTTTTGCAGGTCACAGCTATCTTGGAGCTTGACCCGGGCTCTGCACTCCTTGGAGGGTTTACACATATATTTGCATAAGCGTTTTAATTGGTCGGTCGAGTCCTTGAAGTTAACCCCGCCCACCGACGCATTGTGATGTAATAATTTGTATGGTTGTACGAGTAACTGTAGCACAATATCAGGAAAGCACTCGTTATAATGCATGCATTACAACCATTGATATAATCAGGTGGAAACACGAGTCAGAGTGTTGGTTTATTTTGCAATACTTGATACTTGATATTTTGCACACAGCACAGCAGGAATAATAGCATTATTGCAGGGATGCATGCAAGTGCTCTCAGCTGAGGCCCCGGGATAAAGTTCCGTTTAATTTGGACATTGTCCCAAAGAGGATAAAGAGGTTATAGAGTTGGATTGTATACATTTAGTGCTCATAAGTTTGTTCCTAATTTCCCAAGTTCCCCATTTTCATCTGCATGGCATCAAATGTTCATTCAATACACTTGTTGTGATGTACTCTTCATAGATGGGCGCTAAGACCCTAAATCTTCGTGCATAATTGGGTCCTGAGCCTTTTTTTTTCTTCTGTTTTTTTTTTAAAATTATTATTAGATGCAATCCGTATTCCCACAGTGTCGTTCTCAGAGACCCACCAGAACACAAGCGCTCTTCAAGACTTTAACCGTCTTCTAAAAAGAGGTTGGACACTCTTATGAGCGAACACATCGCTACTCCAACCATGATCATTTGCTAGAAGGTAACGATATTTCTTATACAAGTTGACTTTTATCTACTTGTCTCTTTCAGTCTTCCCTACAATCTTCTCCTCCAATCTGGTTCAGCATGAAGTAGGTGGGGAACTACAGCCACCTGTTCACCGTGTCAGGCAGTGACCCCAAACTGGTGCCTTACATGTTGCTGGCACACATTGACGTGGTGCCAGCCAATGAGACTGACGGGTGGGAGGCGCCGCCTTTCTCGGCCCAGGAGCTGAATGGATTCATTTATGGACGAGGGACCATCGACAATAAACAGTCTGTCATGGTATGATAGGCCTGGAGAGGCAGCAATTTCTTTTTGTTGGTAAAACAATATTACATTTGTCTATACAAAGCGCTCCTGAATATGATCACATCTGCCTGTGAAGGGGATCCTTCAAGCTCTGGAGTACTTGTTGGAGCGTGGATATGTACCACAGGCGAGGGTTCTACATTGGCCTGGGTCACGATGAGGAGGTCAGATACTTACATACGTCACTGATCGTGTACAAATCCCTGTTTTTACAGTCAATGTACATGACATGTAGTGATTACGACTGTCCGGCATGTAAATATTTAAATAGAAATAGAGAAAAACAAGTATTAAAAGTATAAATAAGGTTAAAAATAAGTTTTCTATCCCACATCTCTCTCTCTCTCTATCTCTCCATATATATATATATATATATATATTATATATATATATATATATATATATATATATATATATATATATATATATATATATATATATATATATATATACATTTACATTTATACATATTTATTATAGGGGCACGGTGGCGTAGTGGTTAGCACATTCGCCTCACACCGCCAGGATCCGGGTTCGATTCCTGTCTCGCTCATGTGTGTGGAGTTTGCATGTTCTCCCCGTGCCTCAGGGGTTTTTCCCCGGGTTCTCCGGTTTCCTCCCCCGGTCCAAAAACATGCACGGTAGGTTGATTGGCACCTTGGAAAATTGTCCCTAGTGTATGAGTGTGTGTGTGTGTGTGCGCCCTGCGATGGGTTGGCATTCCATCCAGGGTGTATCCTGCCTTAATGCCCATAGACGCCTGAGATAGGCACAGGCTCCCCGTGACCCGAGGGAAGATCGGATAAAGCGGTAGAAAATGAATGAATGAATATTTATATATTTGATTTATTCAATTTATTACAAATATATTACAAAATATTTTTTTATATAAATTAATAAACATGGCTTTTACAAGTATAAAGTAAAAATGTCTGTTAATAATAATAAACGGTGTTAATACAAAATAACAAGTCATTATGGTTAAAGCTATAATTAAATTGGACACATTTGAGCATGTTTACCGAAAATATTACAGATCATTTTTTAAAAGTTAGCGGGTAAATCCAGAAATACACTTTCCCTGATTTCACAAGGTAGTGTAGCGACAAATGGCACAGTGCGCAAATACTTTATATAACACTTTTGTTTGCCTGGAGTCCAGATTTCCGATCCCAGTGTGAATGTCACAATGTACAGTATATAGTAAGTCGAATAAAAATATTTACACGTGGTTGACATTCTCCTGTCTCTGTACAGGTCAGTGGTTATTGTGGAGCAGTGAATATAGTGAAACTGCTGACGACTCGTGGAGTGAAGCTGCAGTTTCTTGTTGATGAAGGCCTCGCAGTACTGGACAGAATTATAAGTGGATTGAATGGACCAGCTGCACTGTGAGATCCTTTTAATAAGTCTTTTTACTTTATGGCCTCATATATCTACCTTGATCCTTCAGAATTCAGCTACAATGAGTTTAGTTGAGGAGATTTGGAGGGACAGACCTGACCTTTAATTATGTAGTTTTTGAACTGTTGTAAGTGTTAACAAAAGGCTGTATTTCTCATATAAAACCTGTAAAAATGCGTAAAATGTAAATAAGAACAGCATGTGATTATTTGAAATTCTCACAAACTCATATTTTATTCAATGTGTCAGTATTTATACCAAGTAAATGTTCCATTTGAATGAAAATGTCACTTTTGATAAATGATATTTCATCCTGGTGAAAGTAAAGAGAAAAAGTACAGTACTAAAGAAGAGCCACTATCTAGCTTATATTCAGTGCTCAGTAAAAACCCTGATTCTATGTAATGAGCATATTTCATATCGGTCCAAGTACCGTTATAGCTGAGAGGTAAATACTGTACAGTTTTAGAGCAATATATACACTACCAGTCAAAGACACACCTTCCAATTGAATGTTTTGTTTCCCCTCACTATTTACATTGTAGATTCTCACTGAAAGCATCAAAACAAAGAAGGAACACATATGGATTTGTGTAGTAAACAGTAAACAGGAGTGTTTAACAGTAGGAATCAGCTGTTATTACAGACAGATGAGTTTCCCCCAGGTGTGACTGAGCTTGTTTTTTTTTGTTGTTGTTGTTATGTCCCGGCACATTTTTATTCATTTGCGTACATGTGTAACACCCGCTTTGTGCCAGATCACACTGTATGGATAAGAGTTTCTGCCGTGTTCCCTGTTATCCCATGCATCCTGGACTAAAGGTGTACAAGCTGAGAACTTTTCAGAAAGTCTTTAAATGTTAAAACCAAGAAAGCTTATGCCATTTCTTAAAATGATTATTATCAAAGCTTGTTGAACAATTAACATTGAGTTAAAGGTTTAAATCCATCACATTTGAGCCAACCACCTGCTCCCATTAGGGGGCGCTACATTTACGGCATTTGGTAGACGCCCGTATCCAGAGCGACTTGCGACTGAGCCTCCAAAGTCACATGACCTAAACCCAATCGAGATGGTTTGGGATGAGATGGAGCGCAGAGTGAAGGCGGAAAGGCCAACAAGTTCATCATTCATTATAACAGCATGGCTTTGTAGTAGAAGAGTCCGGGTAGAGTCAGTTATATCATGAAATAAAATATACAACAAAATATACCTGTCTACTATATTGAGTTGACAGGAAACCTCCATCAACTGGACTTCTCATTTCTATATTTTATCAAGAGTGCCAATGGTTATTGTGCGTAGTCTTTTCAGCTGTTTATTTCGGTATTTAATCTCATTTGCCTGTGTGTATTTTAGGATAGGGGTCAGCGAGAAAGGGCATGCCACATTGAAGCTGAGTGTCAGTATGAAGCCAGGTCATTCATCCATGCCTACCAAGCAGAGCAGCATTGGTATCCTGGCTTCTGCCATCACAAGGTGAACTGCAAAAACACACTAGTCATTCTAATTCATTCATTCATTCATTCATTCATCTTCTACCTCTATATCCGATCTTCCCTCGGGTCACGGGGAGCCTGTGTCTATCTCAGGAGTCTATTGGCATTAAGGTAGGATGCCAACCCATCGAAGGGCCACACACACTCACATTCACACTCACATTCATACACTAGGGACAATTTTCCAAGGTGCCAATCAACCTACCATCAACCTATTTGGTGGGATGTTTTCCATGTTTTTGGACCGGGAGGAAACCGGAGGAGAACCCGGAGAAAAAACCCCTGAAGGCACGGGGAGAACATGCAAACTCCACACACACATGGCCGAGATGGGAATCGAACCCGGACCCTGGCAGTGTGAGGCGAACGTGCTAGCCAATAAAGCCACCGTGCCCCGTTAGTCATTCTTATTCTTTCCCTTTATTTTATTTTATACCTACACATTATTTATCTTGCTTCAACAATTGTATTCTTTTATTCCACCAAATGTCACCACAAACCCCTCACACACACTTTTTACACTACAGCCATCAGGGAAGAGGTTTTGAAGTATTCGGGTCCTCACAACCAGTGTGTGCAATAGCACAAGCCATCAGGCTTCTCAACACACACAACTGAACTGGAAATGTACACACACACACACACTCACATTCAACTTCATACATTCACACATATGGGCCCAGTGGCTTAGTGGTTAGCATGTTCGCCTCACACCGCCAGGGTCCGGATTCGATTCCCGCCTCGGCCATGTGTGTGTGGAGTTTGCATGCTCTCCCCGTGCCTTAGGGTTTTTTTCTCCGGGTTCTCCAGTTTCTGTGGTTCTGTGCATGTCCAAAAACATGCACAATAGGTTGATTGGCACCTTGGAAAATTGTTCCAGAGTGTATTCCTGCCTTAATGCCCATAGACGCCTAAGATAGGCACAGGCTCGCCGTGACCCAAGGGAAGATTGGATATAGCGGTAGAAGATGAATGAATGAATGAACATTCACACATACAAGTGCACGTTCCACTATTACTACTTCTACTCTCCTTGCACACTGCACTGTATATAGACATACAGTAGGTTACAGGTCAATATTATTTTGTGTTTGTAGTCCTGTGTTTTGTTTTGCGCTGTTTGCACAAGGTTGCACACAATGCACTTTATGTGGCTAGGACAACTTAGTCTATTCCTCAGCTCTGTGTTTGATAGCTCGTGTGATGTCATGTGATGTTTTATGTAGCACCAGGGTTCTGGAGAAACTCATTTCACTGTGTACTGCGTCAGCTATATATAGTTGACAATTGACAATTAAAAACCACTTGACTTGACTTAAAATAAGATATAAGAAATAAGATATTCTGACCAATCATCTAACACCTACATAGGTGCTTTTGCATCAATGGGAGTTCAGCATTGCTCCACGTATGACAAATGTGCAATTGTCACAGACAGTAATTTCCCTGAGGTTTTCCTGAATAATGTGAAATGTGTGAAAAATGTGTATTTTAAATCCCAAAAAGATTATACTCTACAATATTTCACAAATTGAGTACCTCCCTCACATTTCAGCAACCGTTTTAGTAAATCTCTCAAGGGACAATACTATAGAAATGAATCTCCAAATTGTGTCCAAAGAGTCAATATTTTGTGTTATCTAGAACACAAAAGGCACAGCATGTATTAGGGAGGTGGGAATAATACTCCCTACAGAGACATTGATTGAACTTTGATTTCTATAAAAGCTGCGTTTTCAGTTCTCTTCTGCATATGGATATAGGTGTCTAATTCTTGCGGATAATAATATGCTATATATGCAAATTTGACACATTCAGATAGCTATATTAGTTACATTTGTTTACAGTTTGTTTGCACCGTTCTACATGCAGGTTGGAGGACTACCCGATGCCTAGACTGTTCGGCTCTGGCCCTGAGGGAAGCACTTTTGAACACCTTGCACACAAGGTACATATTAAAAAAAAAGAAGCAAATTTAGATGTTGTAAAAGTTTGGCAATGTAAATGCATTTGATTAATCCTCTGTGATTTTTCTTGCAGTTTGACCTGCCTTTAAGATTCATCATGTCCAATTTGTGGCTTTTCAGCCCCTTGATTAGCAGGTTATTAGCTATATTAATATATGTTGTATATTATTCTTATCACTACGGCTGTCAATAGGGCTGTAAAATATTGAATTGTGATTAATCGCTCGATTACCATGAGATTAACTGCACATTTCCGATGTACCATAAATGAATACTTTTCATGTTTCTAATGCTCAAAGTAACTGTAGCACATATTATAATTATATAAATTGCTCTCAAAATTATTGATTATTTAATATAAATTTTACTCTGGAAGTAAATTTTTTAACCATTTCTTGTTAATTAATACATTTCTTGTTAATTTCAACATTGCTTTTTTAGTGGTTGCATCAATTGTAAAATATGGGACGTGGCTCCTTTAAGAATTCTGTTCCGGTTGCTTTCCATATAAACTGGTGATACGGTTAGGTTATACAGAAGTGCATTGCATTCACAAATCACGCGTTAATCAAATTTGTGCCATTAAAGTGAATTTGTGTTAACGCTTTAATAACAGCCCTATTTATTACATGTAAAAATATACAGTCAAACCTCGGCTTATGAGTAATTCAGTTTACAAGTGTTTTTTGTGTTCAAAGTGATAGTGTCATGCAGTAAGTTATCCCCTCAGTTCCTTTGTTGAGTTCATAGCGAGAGCATTGTCTTAGCACAATATATATACAATACATTTGGAGATACATTCATTACATATCATAATGGAAGGCGATTCCCTCCTCCTCCGAAGCCATCATTCAGTCTTCTCATAGGTAAAGGTACCTGTAAAGATAATGTTTTCCTCTTTTACATGTTAAGGCAGCATTATTAAATACTAAAAAGTCAATAATACTAGTGCATATTGGCTGTATTTTTATTTTTAAAGTAATATTTTTGCTGGCCTCGAACGATTTATCCAACATTACGCTATATACGTCGCATTATACCTTATGGGGAAATTCGTTTCATCTTATGAATATTTAAGTAGTCACCGGTACAAATGAAATCTCTAAGCCGATGTACAGCTGCATTATATAATAGTTTTAGATTAACTCCGACTTGCTGTATTTATATACCTGATCTAAACTGGAGTGTCTTTTCAGGGTAATGGAGAGGCGGCCTGACATGAATGCGTTTGTGCGGACTACCACTGCAGTCACCATGTTCAATGCTGGTGTGAAGGTAGAATATGGTGATTCATTTTATTACACAAACACTGATTAATTATTGAAATGAAGGCACTCCTTTCCCTTTTCCCTCCACAGTCCAACGTCCTTCCGTCACATGCTGAGGCTGTTGTGAACTTGCGCATCCACTCTGCTCAAACATTACAAGAGGTCAGAGATCCTAATGTTGTAGTGATGTCGACTACTCAGAATGATTGACTTAATGTACAAGGATGTTAGTACGGTATTGCCATGACATCAGCTTTTAAACAGGTTGGGGGGAAGATTTTCTAAATTACTGTCATCTCCGTTTTGCTCTCATGATGCGGGCTGACGTGTGTAAATGAACATCTAATCTCGGTTCATTGTATTCTTTTGTAGGTACTGGATCTGATTGAATCCATTATATCAGATGATCGTGTGAAAATACAACTGATTAAGGGTTTTGACCCCTTGCCCATCAGTTCCTATGATGAGCAGTCATTTGGCTATCAGATTATTAAGAAGACTGTGTTGGACATGTTTCCTGATGTCACTGTTGCTCCAGGTGAAATGTATTATTTTGCTCCTGCAATCTAAGGCACTCAAGATGATTCCATCACTCGGTACTCCGTTTCATTTGTACATCAGTCATATATACATATTATATTTATGTATATATATATATATATATATATATATATATATATATATATATATATATATATAGAGAGAGAGAGAGAGGAGAGAGAGGGAGAGAGAGAGAGAGGGAGAGAGATAGAGAGAGAGAGAGAGAGAGAGAGAGATAGAGAGATAGATAGCTATATAGATAGATAACTATGTTTGTAAGATATAAGCTATAAAAACGATAGTTTACTGTATCCCAAAATGCTGTACTTAATAAAAGCAATAAAAACAATAACTTTAATGCATAATGCATGAATAGACAGTATAAAGTAATACAGCAATGTATACAGTAAGTACTGTACTTACCATGGAATGTCGTCGTTAATATGTGTGTGGATGGTGAGAGGAGGAGGACGGAGTGGTAAGCTTTAAATGGGTATTACACTCCTTCGCTACGCTCTGCGTTCAGTAAACTCCATCACTAGATAGCAGTATATATTGTATATAATATCATTATTATTACCGCCTGCCTAATATTATTTGCAGTATTAGATTCTCCATCAAACCCTTAAAGGTGTTGGAAATGGGATTGAGATCTGGGGAATTTGGAGTCAACACCTCTTACTCTTCAATACAGTCCTGAACCCCTTTTGCTCTGTGGCTGCTAATATGCTACCTAGCTAGCTAAATTGCTATTCAATTTGTAATTCCCATTTTGGGGTTAAAATACCTTTACTCTTGTGGGAAGGCTTGCTACTCTATTTAGGAATGGTATTATATGGCTATGAGAATTAATGAGATAATTGTGTTCTTTCAGGGGAAAAACCCCTGTATCGGTGTGAATACATTGACCACTACTAGCTGAACACAAAGATTCATTTTGTACTTTTTGTTAGGGAAATGTTCAGGGGGGGTTTGAGGGAAATTTTCACTGATTTATCTAAAACATTAGTTAATCTTTGCATTTCCTCTCTGCTCTGTTGCGTTGCAGGCCTCTGTGTAGGCAACACTGACAGCCGCCATTACACCCCACTGACCAAGGACATTTATCGCTTTGCCCCAACGTGGTTCACACCAGGTGACCCACAGAGGTGAGGGTGTTTTTTTCTTTTTTTTAACAAATAAAAAGAGTAATTGCATGAATAAAATTTTCAGATGCTAATATTGAGAAATCAGTTTGGCAGATTTGCATGTATGAGGCCGATATAATATGTGTAATTAATTGAGGAAGCTTCTGGTGCAGCTTTTCCTTTTATTTTCCTGAAACGTCTATAAAAACAAATATAAGTCTTAAACAATTACAATTTAAACAATAGTGGTAACACTTAAATGGACATGGTTTAGTGCAGCCTTTGCTTCTTGTTGCTGAAACATAATAATGCAAAAATAATGAAAAGCAAAAGGCATTTTATTTAAAAATGTTTATGTTTAAAAGTACCCAAAACAACTTGCATATCTGAGGAATTTCTGATTTTTGATTGTTTGTGAGGTAAACGTTTCATTTTTGTTTGAATGCATTCATATGACATGGCATATGTCTCCGATCGGAACTGTGCTTGGGATGCTATGATGTCTAATGAGAGTTATTGTATGGAACATTAAGGGTCATGTTAGAAAGTGAGTGACAATTGATCTGCCAGGAGCTGGATTTACATCTGAGTGGCTTGTCTTCAAGAAGAAGCATAAATGCACGATATGGAAAATATTGGCCACACACCGATATCGGTATATTCTTCTTCTCTTTTGACATCCCTAATTCCAAATAAGATCGGAAATAAAATAAATATAAACTGAAATGCAAATCTCATTCATGTATTCTGTATTCACAATAAAACAGTAAACAATGGTAAAAAAAAAAGGTCATCTTTGAATTTGATGGCTGGAACACTTTTTTTAAAAATTTGGGACGGGGCAACAAAAGTCTGAAATAACTGCGTTATATAAAAATGAAACACTTGAAGTAATTTTCTATGAGGTTAATTTACAGCAGATGATAAAGGCTATAAATTGTGTATATAGAGAGAGAGTAAACAGGGGTTGTATAAACAGTAAACAGGTTAGAAAGATGAGTCACTAACATTATTTGCTATACATAAGCGAAGGGTAAGACAGTTGCAATAAAGGACTGTATATAATTGTACCTGAACATTAATTGTTAATACAATTAGTAAACAGTACAGTATGTGGTCATGTTTACATGTGGGACGGGTTCTATGTATCATAGATAAGTTATGAGTGACTGGGTCAGAGGTATTAGATGAAACAAAGTGAAAACTACCTTCACCACTTGCATTTGTTATTGTTTTTTTGTTTGTTTATTTTTTTAATTTTACAGAGTCAGCATTTGAATTTTTTTCCTGACAAATCATTCAGCAATGTAAAAGAACAACATTCTTCTGCAGAGTATTAAAATGTCACTTAATATGTAGGCTTAAATAATGCTGGAACTTTGCCCGTGGCACAAAGTCCACAGATAAGTGCTCTGTGGCAGTGAACTATTGTTAAATCCATGCCTCGATTTAATAACAAGTATTCAGTCTCCATATTTAGTAGTGTTCTTTTTATGTTTACACATTCAACATGGTTTTAATATATGTAGTGTATATTTGTGAAATGTATTTAGAAGGCAGTTACAGTAAAAAAAAAAAAAAAATAATATAGATATATATATATATATATATATATATATATATATATATATATATGCGTGTGTGTGTGTGTGTGTGTTGTGTGTGTGTGTGTGTGTGTGTGTGTGCGTGTATATATTCTTTTTATTTTATATTCTTTTAATTTTTTTCCCCACACACCACTGAACCCCTGTTAATTATATTGTATTATTATAGTGTTATATTATATTATTATATTGAATCAGCATGAGGAACCCTATCAAAGGAAGCTTAATTGGGATTATGGGTAGTAAGAAGATTTAGCTAGTCTTATTTCACCAATGTTGATAAAACGCTGTGTTGTGACATTAAGAAGTTTTTGGTGGTCTCTATTCAAGCTGCAAACATTTCAATGAATACTGGCATTTTCCTTGAGTTGAATAATGGCACTGAATAATGAATACTATCTTTATTTATGTTGTTCACACTGGAATATACAACATTTCCAAAACCAATAGTGGAAAAGAGAAAAAACAAATAGAATTAAAAAGAAATGTCCACTCATTGTTAAGAATGCTTTTTGGTATAAATGAAGCGTTTTTTGCTTTCACTTCACCCAAAATGACTTCAGTTCATTGTAGAGTGACAAAGTTCTTTACCACATTTGGCAGTTTCAGGCTGTTCTGTTTGCAAACGGCACCATCATTTTGAATGTGTAGGATTTAATTGTGCCGATTGTGTACAGCTACACTTAATATAAATACCTATTTATTGTGTACGTGGGCTGCTTTTAGAAATCCTTGTTTGATAAATTAGACCACAGATGTCTAATAGCTGTGTGTAAGGCAGCCACACAAATGGAGGAAATTTGGCTGCCTTTCTTATATGAGAGAGGAAAAAGTAAACCCACCTTGAAGTGATGAGTTGTGCGTATGAAAATAAAGAGGTAACTTGAGAGTTGAACTAAGCAAGTCTGTAAGCTTTATTGTCTTGCTGTGGTGAGGCGTTTTCAATGCGTATTAAGCATTGTGTTAAGCATTGTATTAAGCAGTTAACATGCGCTACAACAACACTGCGCAGGTTCTTGTGTCTACTCCTTCATACGTACTTTCGTTTTTAAATCTCCAGACCATTGTAGCGTTTATGACTCCAGATCAGCAGGTATACGATCTCATCTCTTTTCTTTGTATCACACCTGCGTTTAGATTCCACGGCATCAACGAGCGGATCTCTGCCAAGAACTACGAAGAGCTTGTGCTTTTCTATTCCCGGCTCATCCAGAACTGCGACGTCAAAAACCTACCACCAGCACACGTCAGCCAACATGACCTGTGATTTAATCTGGTAAAATGTGTCTCCAAAAGCCTTGAGTTTAATGATTAACAATTCGAGGTTAATCAGGACATGAAGACATTGCTTCAGGCGAGTCAATTCACAGCATAGGAATGATTCCCCCGGTATTTTTGAGCACTTTATTCAGGAGCAGCTGATCTCAGGGATAATTGTAAAATGCATTGTTAGTCACACAGGAATGCTGCGTCCAAATCAGATAGACCTGAATTGTATCATATAGTGAAATTAAAAATGGCAAAACCTGGAAATTGATCTTTAGTCTTCAGTCGTTGGGGATACATTTTAGATGAAGGGATCAGTTTGAAATTGGTTATAAATAACAATAGCAGTGCTGTTTTATGTTGTCATGGTGTTTACATTATTGATTCCCATGTATCAGATTTTTTTTCCCATCTTTTGCTTCTTCTTCCTCTTTCGAGTGCCACTGTTAAGGGTCGTCACAGCGGATAATCCTTTTCCATGCTTCCCTGTCCAATGCATCTGCCTCTTTCACCCCAATTACCCGCATATCTTCCCTCATCACACCCATGAACTCCTCCTCGACCTTCCTCTTTTCCTTTATCCTCAGCATTGTTTACCCCAAGTCCCACCGCTGCAAAGTTCCAAAGCATCTCAATCTAGCCTCCCTAACCTTTTCTCCAAAACAACCTACATGCTTCTAATAAACTCATTACTAATTCTGTCCATCCTTGTCCGTCCCAATGAAAATCTCAACATCTGCCACCTCCAGCAAAACCGAATCCCATTTAGAGTTTAAAAAAATAAAAATTTATTATATATATATATATATATATATATATGTGTGTGTGTGTGTGTGTGTGTGTGTGTGTGTGTGTGTGTGTGTGTGTGTGTAGTCCATCAATTTCCACCATCTTGTTCTATTTTCAGTCCTCACTCTATTCCTCTTTTTCTTCACCTCCAAAGCCATCCTATAGACCACCAATCCGATGCTGTCTAGTTACACTATCCCCTCCTACCACCTTACAGTCTCCAATCTCTTTCAGGTGACATCTCCTGCACAGAATATAGTCTGTATGTTCACCTTCCTCCACTCTTATTACCATTCATCACTCTATCTGAAACTCTTCACCTCTAGTACTCCACTACTACTAGGGTTACACCTCTATTCCCATCCACAACATGATAGAACAGTTAAACCCATCTCTAAAGTTTCTGATCTTACTCCCTTTCCACTTCTTCTCCTGTTTACACATCTACCTTTCTCTGCTCTGTCATATCAGCTAATTCTCACCCTTTACCAGTCATAGTACCAACATTTAAAGTACCCACCCTAACCTCGACTGTCCTATACTTCTTCCTTCCATGCCATCTTTCTCATCTCCTTCTTTGGCCACCAGTAGCCCATTTTCCACCCGTACCCTGTTGGTAACCCGGACCTCGACTGATCCGGTATAAAATTCTGCTTTGTGATTCACATGTTTGTTTGTTTTTTTTTTTACTTTGGGTGCGCTCCCCATTTATCTGGACTTGGGACCTGCACTAACAGTGCACTGGCTTGTGCAATCATAATGGCTGAGTTCATTTAAACAAATGTGAATGGTGACTTCATAGGAACAAGTATTGTAAGTGTGTTTGCAGATATTCTTTGTTGCTAAAAATACTACTAAAACAGGAGTTTACACTGCACCCCCAAAAGTTTTTGGACACCTGAGCATTACATCTTTCTGCAATTACTACTCATCTGGGAAAACTTTCAGACAGTTTAGCAATCATGGCTGTTTGTTAATGTAGCTACAAGGGCATTAATGAGATCAGATACGGGCATTAATGAGATCAGATACTGATGAGAATCAGATTTCTTGGTGGGACGGGTTGAGATCAGGGCTCTGTGCAGATCAGGGAAGTTACTTCACTTCGACGGTGGCAGATCATGTTTTTAAGCACTTTGCATTGTGCACTGGGGCGTTGTGATTGCTGGAACTGATTTTTGGACCTCTTATTTCTAATGCAATCTGTAACACTATAATAGGAAAAGGATTTCTCTACAATTGTGTGTTTTCAAATTTATACCAACAATCAGGTGTCCAAATACTTTTGGAATACACAGATTGAATCCGTATAGAGGTTATTCATTATGCTGAACATGTGCCTTTTTCTTGTTGTGGTTGATTTTTTCATGTGGATGAATATAATGATTTAAATTTTCATGAACATACAAAACTTTAAAAGGAGGATGTTTATGAAAATGTAAAAATTTTCATAGCTTTAATTTTTAAAGCCTTTAAAATGCTCGCTGCACTAACAAGTGTGTTCTGTTTATTGAGATTTTGTTCCTGGAACATTTTAATCACTGTCTTGATTTTATCATTTCTTTACTAGAAGACTGCAGCAGTGAATTCTGGTCATATCTAGCTAAAGTGATCCATCAGCAAATTCGAATAAATCAGAACACGGAAATATTTTGAATGATCAGGTGATTCACAGCATAGGAATGATTCGCTAGTTTGGCTGGATTTTTGTAAGTAGGTCAATTCTAGGCTTTTTTTGATAAACAGTAAAATGAAAAGAGTAATTGGTGGCACATGACGGCTCCGGAGTCCATTTGTTTAATTTTTGTTTATTTCTGGGGCTTGGCACATGTTTTTAAATTTTTTTATTTTATTTGTTCAGGGGTGTACATTCTCAAAATAGCACAGTAAGATAGAGTTCTGTAGAGCTAAATCTACTGAATAAAACGTGCACATGTTTGCTTTGCATTAAACTAAAACTGCACCGTTAGTAGGATTTCACTTTTCTACATGTAAATATACTGTGCTCTGAATGTGGCAGAACTGGCCTGCGTTTTTCAAATCTGATATCGTAAAAGATGGCTTGTATGATTACATAATGTTTTGAACCATTTTACATATTTGATGAATTCGAGAATATTTGAAGAAGAAAAAAATTTGAAGAAGAAAAAAATACAAAGGAATTTGAAGAAGAAAAAAAATTGTTTGGACAAAGGAATCATATTGTGATATATTTTATTTACCGCTTTAAGCATCTGCTAATTATTGAATAAAACACCATCAGAACTTCCATGAATGTCTGTGCAACATTTGTTCAAAGTGCATACTATAGAAAAATAGAATAATACTGGTTGTCATTAAGTTCTATAAGAAAAAAAAATTACAGGAAAAATTGAAATGAAATGAAATAAAAAAAATAATAAAATAAAACAGAAAAATTAAAAATTTTTTCACGCGCCGCTCTGGATAAAGGTTTCTGCTAAATGCTGTAAATGTAAAAAAAAAATGCTTGTACATTTATCAATCCTGGTGTGTAGATTTCTACTAAAGAAGTAGGTGCTGCTTTATTAATGTGTGAGAAAGTCATTGAAATCATGTCTGCATCTCATGTTTAGTAACAATAACGTTTTATGGCCAGTTGCAGCATTTGCAGCTGATGTCGAAGATGGTCCCGGGAGGACAGGGCATCACAAATACTCTCCTAGCCGCACACTGGATGAACGATTTGGTATCAGACGGATTTGGGTAGATTCCCTCAGCCTTGCCTGTGCAATACTGGACTGGATCTGTAGCAGGAGAAACTTCAGAATGAGGATCTTCTTTAGGAGCGTCTGTAGGAGGAGCAGGAAGAACGTCTGTAGGAGGAGCAGGAAGAACGTCTGTAGGAGGAGCAGGAAGGGCGTCTGTAGGAACACCTTAATCAGGAGGAGCAGTTGAGGAAACAAACTTAGAGCAGTCCATTTTATCAGCAAACCGAATTTGGCACATTGTACTTTATTTATATACCATTGTTTAGGAGATTCTTGAGCTCAGTGATGAGAGGGTATGCGCCCAGACCACAGAACTTTCCCGTAAAATCATCCAAATCCAGAGACCACACAAAGGCTCCTCCAAACTTGTTATTCTTCAAATATGCCACCTAATAATTGAAAGGAAACAATAAGATCTCTCTCTCTCTGGATCTTGGAGCTGCTGCTCTTCAAAGTTGCACATTATGCTTTGTATTGTTTTAATCACACGGTATGTATTCACAATATTTTTATATGGAGTTTGTTGTATACACACTGCAAAACAAATCTTTTGTTTTCGTACCTTTGTGTCAAAGCTCTCCTTTGTGTCAAAACCAACCCATTGTCCCTCTTTCGTGGCGTAGGGTACCTTCTGATCCTGAATCCATTGCATGCTGGTTCCTTGAAGGAAGCTGCAGATCTAATGAGGAAAACATTCACTGCTGGTTCATCGCAAATCTCTTAATGAAGTTTGTGTCGCTCTTAAAGTTGTGTACAAACCTCATAATATGACCAGAAACCTGCTTCTCTGGTGTAGGTTCCAGGAGAGGCGGGGCCACTTGACGGAGCTCCCAGGCCACTTGCTGCAGACGACAGTCTGAAACTTCTGCCGTATGTAGCAAAACCCATCCGCAGCTTTTCCACTGGCGCGCCCTGATTCTTCCAGTATGTCATGGAAAAATTCTGCGAAATCAGCAACACAACGTTGCAGTGCGTCCGCCGACTGAAGCTCAGGTACAAGTGTAATTACAGAAAGTTTGTGTTTACAGTGTTAAGGTAGGCTTGTTCTCCCGTTTCCTGAGACTATTGATAAAGAGGACTGTTGTGACCGGTGAAACTTTCCCAAGGTCCATGAAAGTCGTAGGTCATGACATTAATAAAGTCCAGGTACCTGTAACACAACGTTAATAAAGTAACAGTGCGTAAGAAAAATCCGCCGAAGAAAATTGCCAAGCCAAGCTCAGGTACAGTCTAAAAACAGTTACAAGCATGCCGCAATTATGATTCAGAAAGTTTAAAAATATTTATCAAATTTATCTCTAAAAAAATTCATGAACACTTTCAAGCTTCCAACATTTAAAGTTTCATTGAACAGTTATTATTCGTAATATTTGTGTTTCTTAAAATATTTCTATACTACATTTATACTCGATATAAATACTTGTTGATTTATAGCCAGCGTCCCGTTTCCTGAGACCATTGATAAAGAGGACTGTTAAGTGACCGTGTGAAACTCTTTCCCAAGGTCCATGAAAAAGTCGTATGGTCACTGACGTTAATAAAGTCCAGGTACCTGTATAATTTGTCATAGAGTAGTAATAAAGTAACCAGTGCTAAGAAAAATCTTGCGTTAAGCGTTAAGAAAATCCCTATTTTCTTATATACGTAGTCTAAAAACAGTTACAAGCATGCCACAAGGGAAATTATGATTCTATTGTTTAACGTCATATTAAAAATATTTATCAAATTTATCTCTAAAAAAATTCATGAACACTTTCAAGCTTCCAACATTTAAAGTTTCATTGAACAGTTATTATTCGTACTATTTGTGTTTCTTAAAATATTTCTATACTACATTTATACTCGATATAAATACGATGTGATTTATAGCCAGCGTTTGGGAAGGTTACTATTCAAAATGTTATAAGTAGTGTAACCTCTGTGTGTAATACTTTAAGTTAACATTCTTAGGAAAAAAAAAGTTTCAAACCCTCGAAAGAAATCGGTTCTTTTTCAAAATGACACTGCAGCGGATTGCCATTTCGAAATTACAGTTGAAAATCATTTTAAAACACTTTCTGTAACCCTGAATTACTTCTTAAAAGTAACTGGCTGTTTGAACATTTTCATAATTAACTGTAAACGTTTTTTCTCAAAATAACGAATACTGCGACATTTGTTCTGTAACTAAATGACGTGATGCCATTACATGTAACTAGTTACTCCCTGACACTGTATATATCCTACTTGGCAATCTCAGCAATTTCATATCCAGCATCTATGGTTGCTTTTCCAGCAGCGACGGCGGCCGAGAGCAATAATTGGGGACGTCCTGTAATGATGCTTTCATTTTTATAGGCCTGTTGAAGTTCCTACAGGGACAAAAACACACATTTATTTCAAAACAAATGACCACAGCGAATGCGGAAACAGTGATTAAGTAATCTAGCCAATTGCACTCAAATGTCTCTATGACTATTTATGAGGCAATCATGAGGATGAGGTGAAATAAAAGTAAAAGGGGAATTGGATCTTGTTCAGTATTAGACTTAGTTTGCATCAGTCTTTAAATCCAATACAGAATTTTAAAAGAAAAGAGGATCCAATAACCAGGAAATGCAAAACATGCAAAATACATTTACAAATGATTTCCTGGTTCAGGTTCAACCTCTGTTAATATAAATCTCAGCTAATCCTTTTTTGGCCATTTTTGAAACATTATCTGAATCTTCTATCTTCCTGCGTAACACTCCATAGAGGGGGGAGGGGTCTATACAGCATTACATGGTTAATTCCTGACCTGACAGAGCAGAGTAAATCTTTGCTTATCTTCTGGAGGACTACCACGGGCTCCAGGATACTCCCAGTCGAGATCCAGCCCATCAAATCCGTGTTTTCTCAGAAAACGGATGGTGGACTGGATGAAGGTATTTCTGTTTTCTTTGGTAGACACCACGATCGAGAACCTGGGCACGGAGAAATCCGTTTTGGATCTGCTGTTCACGTTTCTATTTTGCAAGAAGAATTTATCTCAGCGCAACAATGGAAGGAAAAAGACAAACGACTTACTGTGTTGAACCAAAGTTCCATCCTCCCACAGCCAAAAGTGTCTTCAAGCTGGGATTGCTGTTAAATCAGTGTACAGCGTTAGTGTACGAACTAATTTCAAACTTGATGTAAAATTGCTACGGAACCAGAAGAAAGCTTCACCTCTGCTTCAGACTATTGAATGACTGGTAAAGAGTCTCGTCGTTCCACTCGTAGGTTGCTAGCTCATTCGCAGAGTTAATGATGGAGAATGCATAGGTCAGATGTGTGCACAGGAAGGGATCAATGCTGCCGGGAACATGCTTCACAGGGTCAGGTCTGTACTGGGCCCAGTTTGTGAAGTAGCATGTGAGTTGATAAGCGGAACCTATATTTGAAAAAAAAAATTATATATATATATATATATATATATATATATATATATATATATATATATATGAAATGAAATAAATAGGAAATGAAATACTGCGTAGAGAATACTTACCAAGATGAATAAATAGCAGGCAAAAGCCTACAAAGAAAAACAAATGTTAAGTGCAAGGTCCAAATGCACAGGACATAAATGTCTGAGAACATGTCAACAGTCAAATGTTAATGAATAAATAACATGATCAATACCTGCGAGTAGAGTAAATCTTGTCATTGCAGTTGCCGTCAAATCCTTCCAGTGAAAACAGAAACAGAAGTGTGTGTAGTTTATATTGTCGCAATGGGCATGAACATGTGAGCAGGAACCAGTCAGATTTCTCCTATTTGCATAATCTGTTTGCATAATGTGAACAACATCCAATATAAACTGCAGTAACATTGTGACTTAATCCTTAATCTACCATAGATGGTTTTCTCTTTATTTTGCAATCCTATGTTTTTGTTTAGTACAATTGAATACCGATTTGCCTCCTTTTTTTTTTACCTACAATAGTGCAAAGGATCTTGTGACAATGATTAACAGTGATACTCATGAGTAGGCTTCATGTGAATTATTACGTTTCCTTACAGCATAAACTCCTGGTAAACAAAGACTTACCCTTTTCACGTCTTTAGTGCACATTATTACCGCTAAATATAGCACTCCCAAAGTGTACGTTTCAAAAAACTCCAATGGGTGTTCCATCAGTAGTACTTTTTATCTGATGATGTTATCCATGCAATGGCTTTCCTCTCTTGCAGTACAAAACCCACTTGTTTTTAGAAGCAATGAATGGAAAAAGAATTTTTTTTTGAAATTGTAAACAATTTTTACAGTATCTGTGCTCATTATCTATCTTATCCATTTCCCTGATCAAAAATATTCAATAGTGTGATAGCTTTTAGTTAGCATTTTTTGTTAGCTACAATATTTAGAAAGTGTTTATTTTATAACCAAAAGTCAATCAGAAATCACAGTCTTGCTCAGAGTTAATAGAGAGAGAGAGAGAGAGAGAGAGAGAGGTAGCCCAGTGGTTAAGGTGTTGACCTCTGGACAAGAAGATCATGGGTTCAACCCAGGCCCCCACTACCACCAAGGTGCCACTAGTGGGCCCTTGAGCGGGGCCCTTAACCCTCAATTGCTCAGTTGTAAGTCACTCTGTATAAGGGCATCTGTCAAATGCTGTAAATGTAATTCAGTAAATATACCTTTTTCTTTTCTTTGTTTTTTTTCCCATTATTATTATATTTAGACAAGTGGAAATGGCTTCAGCTGCATATTATCAAGATGCAATGTAAATGTAATCATAGCTCTATGTCATAATCATGAATATACCAAATACACAAAAATACAAATACACATTAAGAGTTCCATCAAATGCACTTAGATTTGTGTGGAACAATTTGTACGAAATTGTAGTTACTGCATATCCAGTGAAAATTGTTGGTAAATTTATATTGTGCAAACAGGCATGTGTTTGTGACACATCAGATTACAACATGTGCGTTTGTGCAACCGTTGTACGTTACAAAATGTTGAAAATATAAGATCAGAAACCTTTTTATACATTTTGTATAATTTGTAATGAACCTGTATTAATGATATAGTGATATTTGTTGTGTCTTCTAAATATAAGAAAATGTAAGAAAATGAAAATCCATAACTAAGAAATAATAATAATAACAATTACTGTGCCATTAGTATACTGACCAACATATAAGGCGACTTGTTATAGCAGTGTTATAGCAGTTTTATATATCAAAAGATTCTCAGATTTAAAGTAAGGAAAATCATTCTCAGAAAAAATAACACGTATAGAATAGGTTCAGTCTTTTCAGCTTTTAATGTAGCAATTTGTTTACTGTGGACTACGTCTATTAATAATGATCATGTATGTTATTTTTTTTAGGATCATTTAATGCTAATAGTGAAGACACACAATATTTATAACACAATATATTTACAGCATGGACACTTCTGTATAATATACAGATACAATATGTAAAGCACAGATACAATATTTACAGAGAACAAAATTACATTCATTTCAAAATATATGGCCAAAAGCATAAAATGCACGTGTTTTTTTAAATTAAATAACTATAAACTGATCATTGCCTAGATTTTTTGTTCACAATGATAGACTGAGTGATCAAAGGCATGTTATTGTTAAAACAACGCTATTTTGCTTCTGTTATTTTCCTCGTCATCCACATGCACATCCTCTTATCTCACTTCTGCGCATCAATATGTAAATGCAGACAAATTATTTTATATCATCATCATCGTGAACAAAAGACAAGAAGAAAAAGGAATATATTAGATGAGATCAAATTACAATCTTGATTAGATTCAATTAACATTATTTCCATGTCTATGAAAAATATATTATTAGATAACATTTTAAGTGTCGCAGCATGGATACCATTATACAGTATAGCATCGCATTAATAAGGATACAAATGGATGAAAAATAAGTTTGGGCCTTTGTATTGTTATGTACAAACAGAACGGCTGATTGAAATATATATATATATATATATATATATATATATATATATATATATATATATATATATATATATATGTTATTGGATGGATGGATTGTTAAGTCGACCAAATATTCGTAAATGCCCATAATTCTTTGAAGAAACGGTGGAAAAATGGAAAAACATACAAAATAGAACGAGGTTATATTCCTCTAAATAGTCATAAAAATAACATGCATAGGATATCAATAGTAAACAGGACTTTTTCATCAAAGGCATTCCAGTGAAAAGAAAAACGTGAGGTCAGAATATCGGTTTTCGTTTCCGGCTGTTTATTTCTAGATGTGTTCAACCTTTTGTTTAGACACAAACATTGTTCAAGAGATTAAAAATTGTGAAACAGGTGTACGTTGTTGCTCGGGAACGTTAGATAGATGTGTTAGATAGATTGTTTAAACGTCTAATAACTCTGAATGTTTATTCTCGGTCTGAGCCCTGGGTTTCACATTGTGTGGACTGCATTTGTTGTTAAAAAAGATAAACCAACATAAAGACCAGAGTACTGTCTGTGTCTAAAGCTGGCATTATGAGCTGCTGTTGCATAACTGCTACATTTTAAATAGCAACTAGATCAAACAAAATCAAACAAACTAACGAAATAAGCAATCAGTGACAACACCAACATCTTCCACACGGCAGGAGTGACGATATTGGAGTTTGCTGTACACAGAAACTTTTGAGAGCGGAAACATGGCCACATGATGGGAGGTGTGTAGCCTAGTGGTTAAGGTGTTGGCCTCTGGGCCCGGAATATCACAGGTTCAAACCCCACCACCACCACCCAGCTGCTACTACTGGGCCCTTGAGCAAGGCCCTTAACCCGCAATTGCTCAGTTGTAAGTCACTCTGGATAAGGGCTGTAAATGTAAATGTAAATGATTTAAATAAGAAGCAATAGTAAGAATCAAAAACCCGGATTTTACTTTGTCATTCTAATAAAAAGAAAAAAGAAAAACACGCCCAGAAATCTTTACGTTTTAGGTACATTTCAAGTTTTTTGAAAGGGTCAACATAAAAAGGAAAAAAATTACACTCAAAGTGCTTAATTTATATGTAAAAAAAATAAGAAACTTTGCATATTATTCAAGCATGTACCGTAAATTCTGGACTATAAAGCGCACCTGCATATAAGCCGCATCCGCTCTATTTGAAAAAAAACCCCGAAAAATTCATAAATAAGCCGCACCTGCATACAAGCCGCATCCGCTTTTGAATGGTAAATGTACATGTATGTACCTAAATAGATCCTTTCCTAACCTGTATTTTAACACGGTGTAACGGTGGACGCTGCACAGAGACGCGGAGATACGGAATTCATACAAAACAGGATTTATTAGAATAAAGAACTCAGGAGACGTCGCTCATACGGAGCGGCCAGACAGGCTAGGGAGCCTTGCGCTCTGCGCGCCAGTGGTTACCGGGAGTACCGGAGAGCAGGAGTCCCGTGAATCGGGAACAGACAAAGGTTAGGCATAAACATATATCGAGCGTCCGTGTCCGCGACACTAGGTATGTGCTACGAGCCCGGACGGGGATTGTAGAGTGAACCGGTCTTATATCGGGAGAGGGAAAATCAAGAACAAACTTTGGCTGATTTGTGCGTGTGTGTGTCTGTGTGTGTGTGTGCGTGTGTGTGTGTGTGGGTGGGGGGGGGGGGGGGAGAGCAGGGAGGAGAGAGAGAGAGAGAGCACCGAGTAGCAACTTTGCCGATTAAAACTGGACAGAACCAAGAGAAAATAAGCGCTATTTACAGTATTTATCTTCATTTCTCCTGTGTGTGAAATCACGTCACCTTAACCTTGTAAAGATAGAGTTTGTCCTCCTTCTATCCGCTTCTACCGACTTATATCTGCTAAAGAGGAACTAGCGCAT
This sequence comes from Kryptopterus vitreolus, assembly GCA_030449085.1. Taxonomy (NCBI): domain Eukaryota; kingdom Metazoa; phylum Chordata; class Actinopteri; order Siluriformes; family Siluridae; genus Kryptopterus; species Kryptopterus vitreolus. Next base: position 7,542,431 of record JACRUU010000030.1, read on the forward strand.
TCTTCTTCTTTGCATTTATTTTGTCTTAGTTTTGATTCTAATTCCGGTTAGAGCCCCTAGCGGTCGGGAAAAAATCTGCAGAATAGCCGCACCTTATTATTAGCCGCATGGTTCAAAACCTATGAAAAAAGTAGCGGCTTATAGTCCAGAATTTACGGTAATCTGTTCAATCCAATGTGATGAGGTAATACCAATATAGTCTGCTTTGAAAATAGAAAACAATTAAAATTAGAAGAGTATTAGTAGAGGGGCACGGTGGCTTAGTGGTTAGCACGTTCGCCTCACACCGCCAGGATCCGGGTTCGATTCCCGACTCGCCCATGTGTGTGTGGAGTTTGCATGTTCTTCCCGTGCCTCAGGGGGTTTTCTCTGGGTTCTCCGGTTTCCTCCCGGTCCAAAAACATGCACGGTAGGTTGATTGGCACCTTGGAAAAATTGCCCCTAGTGTGTGAATGTGTGTGTGAATGTGAGTATGAGTGTGTCCTGCGATGCGATGGGTTGGCATTCCATCCAGGGTGTATCCTGCATTAATGCCTATAGATGTCTGAGATAGGCACAGACTCCCCGTGACCCGAGTGAAGATCGGATAAAGCGGTAGAACATGAATGAATGAATGAGTATTAGTAGGCCTATTAATAACCAAATACTACTGAAAGCCAGTTAAATAAATAGTTAATGCTGTCTATAGTGTCAGAAACAACAAATCACAACAGATGGCTGTATACAGGGCTCCATAAAAACACACTGACCCCTGTCCAGTTCTTAAAGCACCTACAATAGGTATATGAGCATTAGAAATGGGCATTAATCAATAGAAGATGGTGTTTCCTTTTTTACCATGTTATTTGTGTGTGTGTGTGTTGCTTATTTTGGAAAGACCTGGCGTCAAGTTGCACTATGGGAAGAAGGTGACACGGCGTTATGGGCAATGTGATGCTTAGGGTGACGCGCAGCTGACGTTATGAATGACGTACTTTTTTCGGCTTTCATGTAAAGGCCAAGGATCTCAAGTTGCTGAGAATCTGCGTATATTATCGATGTCATTATTTCTGCTGTGTATATCTTGTCGCAGGTGAATAACAGTGATATATACAGTGCATTCAGAAAGCATTTAGATGGCCTTCATTTTATTACATTTTGTTATGTTGCATAATCTTTTTTTTTCTCCTCGTTAATCTACACTCGGTATCAAAAAGTGAACATAATTATGTGTGTCCATATATCTATCTATCTATCTATCTATCTATCTATCTATCTATCTATCTATCTATCTATCTATATATATAGATAGATTCAAGTTCGTCTCACACCTGCAAGGTCCGGGTTCGATTCCCGTCTCGTCCATGTGTGTGTGGAGTTTGCATGTTCTCCCCGTGCCTCGGGGGTTTTTCTCCGGGTTCTCCGGTTTCCCCTGGTTCAAAAACATGCACGGTAGGTTTCTTGGCACCTTGGAAAATTGTCATCATCTAGCCCAAATCCTAAACCTCCCAAAAGAAACGCCTGATCGTAGCAGCATTGAGCTGCAGTGGTTCCTTTGACTTTATCACTTGTTTTTTTGTTCTGTAGAAATCTGTACTGTTTGGACATGATTCAGAAAGCCACATATCTCTCTACAGGAGATTACTTCTTAAACTCTATTCTAGTGCAAAAACTACAGATGCAAAGTGGGCAGGAAACTTGTCCTCATTGGCTGATGATATTGTCTTGATCATAGCAGCATCGAGCACAAAAAATATCCCTTTAATATAAAACTTCCTGGCTTCAATTTCCTCACAGATCTATGCTAGATGAAGGTCACATGACACGAGTCAATAATTAGAGGGGAGGTCCTCGTACCTGGTGCCGCTCAAACACCGCAGGCTGCCGAACTAACCCAAGAACCAAAAACAAGTCATGAAGTCAAAGGAACTGCTGAGCACGGATCTAGGAAAGGCTAGATAAGAAATGCTGCTGCACTGTAGGTTTGCCAAGAGCGCAGTGGCCTCCATAATTCTTAAATGGAATAAAACATTCATTCATTCATTCATTCATCTTCTACCGCTATATCCAATCTTCCCTCGGGTCACGTGGAGCCTGTGTCTATCTCAGGCGTCTATGGGCATTAAGGCAGGATACACCCTGGATGGAATGCCAACCCATCGCAGGACACACACACACATTCATACACTAGGGGCAATTTTCCAAGGTGCCAATCAACCTACCGTGCATGTTTTTGGACCGGGAGGAAACCGGAGAACCCGGAGAAAAACCTCCTGAGGCACGGGGAGAACATGCAAACTCCACACACACATGGCTGAGACGGGAATCGAACTCGGACCCTGGCGGTGTGAGGCGAACGTGCTAACCACTAAGCCACCGTGCCCCCTGGAATAAAACATGATGAAGTAAAAAGAGAAAATGTCTGTCATTTTTGGAATAAACACCGCTGTAGCTTGATGCTCATGCGTTTCTTTTGGGGAGGTTTAGGGTTTTGGGTAGATGCTGATCAGTGTGTGTGTGTGTGTGTGTGTGTGTGTGTGTGTGTGTGTGTGTGTGTGTGTGTGTGTGTGTGTGTGTGTGTGTGGTGTGTGTGTTGGGGGGGTATTGTGTGTGTGTGTGTGTGTTTGCCTCCAGACAGGACACCTAGAAATGGCCAACCAGTTTAATATGGGTTTATTCAGACTGAGAGTCCTTTAGGTGCTTTAGGTGTGGAAACTCAAGATGGGTTTTGCTCTGAGGAGAGGCTTTTGTGTTGTCACTCTGCCTTAAGACACGCCACATGCAGTGATCAGTGTAGAGATGAAGTGATGGTTGTCCTCCTGAATCTTTGTCCCATCTCTCCACATTCACATTCACAATGGATTCTTGGTCACCTTCCTAAAGTCCTTCATCACCCGAATGCTTCGTTGGCCAGGCAAGCAATTCTTAGAAGAGAAAAAAAATATATAAATTACAATGATTTTAGTTGGATTGTAGTATGGTGCAACATAAAAGAAAAGCTTCGCTTAGATCGAAGTTTTAACTTGAATCCACTTCGATATTAGTGAACTTGTATTGCCCTTCTTTTAGATGTATACTGTAGGAATTGTATGATACGGTATCCGTGTCTCGGATCAGAAGGTTCTTTAACAGGAAGTGAAAACCGCCCAACACATCACAGGTTCCTGGCAATAGTACACTCAAGCACAGATACTGTGTCAATCGTAAATAAAAAGAATTGTTAAGGTGATCCCTCACTCCAGATATAGATTTCTGAGCCTTTGTCTATCCAGGAGGCACTTTAGGAAGAAACAGCCTTTTCCCTTCAACAATAAACAAACGAATAAGTTCAAAATGACAAAAAAAAAATGTATCCAGCCTCAACACTGTAGTTTACCTGCATAAAACAAAGCCAAGGAATTACTTCAGGATATCTGTATTCATTCATTCATCTTCTACCGCTTTATCCGATCTTCCCTCGGGTCACGGGGAGCCTGTGCCTATCTCAGGCGTCTATGGGCATTAAGGCAGGATACACCCTGGATGGAATGCCAACCCATCGCAGGGCACACACACACACACATTCACACACACATTCATACACTAGGGACAATTTTCCAAGGTGCCAATCAACCTACCGTGCATGTTTTTGGACCGGGGGGGGGGGGGAAACCGGAGAACCCAGAGAAAAACCCCCTGAGGCACGGGGAGAACATGCAAACTACACAAACACATGACCGAGACGGGAATCGAACCCGGACCCTGGCGGTGTGAGGCGAACGTGCTAACCACTACGCCACCGTGCCCATGGATATCTGTATTTTTAAACGAAAAGAACATATATAACGAATGGCTTTGCAGGAAAGTTTTTAAAAACGTTAATATGCTAATTAATTCAAGAATTCATTGAATATTCTATAATATATGTGGCAAATAAAACATCAAACTTCTCAGCTTTTGTAAAACACTCTTTCGTTTCGGTCATATTTCAATTTGCTGGTTTATTAAAGGACACTTTCAAAAGGAGCCATAAATAGTGTACAGGGGTAAAAATGTCACGAGTCTGCTCGAGGTTTACAGAAATTTTGGATATAAAGACAAGTATTGCTCCATGTTGGAACTACATTTATGAAGCAGGACGTTAAATTAGAGGAAGTTGTTATGAGGTTACTTCCTTTGAATCTAATCATAATGTCTGGAACAGGAAGCTAAACTTTATATTAGATGAAGTTGATATAATGTCAAACTATTTCTGTAGTAAAATATTAGTTGTATTCCAGACACAATAAATATAAACAAAATCCATGTATTTGAAAGTAAATGTAGGTACATGAAGCTAAAGAAATTTTAGGATGAGTAATGTGCAGGTTATGCACTGTCATGATGATTTATCATATTTGGAAATGTACTTTTTGGATTAAAAAGAGATAGGATTAAATTTATATATATATATATATATATATATATATATATATATATATATATATATATATATATATAGACAGCATTTATCTAAAGCAATAATTAAATGGCAGAAGCGAAGCTTCATTCATAACTTCATGATAACATCATTTATATAGACACATCAGATATTTCTATACATATAATACTGAATAATGAATGTCATGATCCTGTACAGTGTTTCATGATAACATGGACATAACTATCTGCATTTTTTTTTTTACTTTTATTTCAGATCATTGTATGAATTGGCACAGGAGTATTAATGCACTGATAAAAAATAAAAAAAGAGGAGCACATGGCAGACAAGTACATAAAGACAAACTGTTACACTGTCTGGTCTGCATTATGCAGCTGTGACTATACACACAGACGGGGATTAGTAATGATAAGTGTCTCAGGACTCCCACTGCTTCATGTTAAAACGCAGACAAGTATATACATTAATCGTACAGATAAAAATGCATTGTCATATTCTCATCAGCTTAATTAATTCATCTCCGTATCCAAATCATGACCTTTTTATTTGATCAACAGTGAAAACAGACACACGTATATCCTCCATCCTTCTTTTCACTAACAAACATGAAAAGTCTGATTGATGTATAAAACAAATACAAGCGTTCTGTCGTCAAAACTGTCACAGAACGAACGCTGGAATAACTAGCTTTCAAAAACATACACTTAAAAAAGGGGGCGTCCTTCAAGTGTTCTTTAGAGAGTTAAATGTACCTAACAAAGTTGTACTTAGAGCCATCATTAATAAAGGAACCAGGAATGGGAAGGAAACTCCCTGAAAGCACACAAAGTTTGAGTAGCACCTGTGTGATAAAAGAACTGTTTTTGTTTTGTTTTTTTTGCTGGGTTTTACATGTGAATTCTAATGACAATAAATAAATAAATAAATACGCTATTCCAATCAATTTATCCATGACTTGAATGAACTAGTAATACGATCATTTCTTAATTGTACGACCATCAGATGGCAAAATAACATGAAGTGTCTATAGAATATACCGTCTTACTGTAGCTTACTGTTGCCTATGCACATTACAGAGTGACTGAATAGACTGTATGTACAGTATCAGTAAATGGACTGTTTTAAAGTTGTTGTTTTTGTTTTGATGTTTTTTTCTTTTTTCCATATCATATCGAAAATGTGCAGGGAGATGGCACACATTTAACATTCTTATGGATATTAAAATATTGAAACCCCACCCCCTCAACTCATGACTTGTAATGTAATGCCATATATAAGGCTGAATTGCTGCAGGATGTGGCCAGAAGTTCTATTTGGCCTGTATGGTCGTCCATCAATGCCCAGCAGCGATTGAGGTAAAGTCAGGGTTTTTTTTGCGCGGAGCGGTGGGCCACCACGTCTTTTGCACTCTCGCACCGTATTTAGGAGTTGCTTCATGCAAAAGACTCTCTGTCTCGCTTGCTGGTGCCTGTATATTCGCCTATGAAAGAACCGTCTTCGTTGAACTCGATCTCGTCTCCTTCGGCGTATTCCATCAGGCTGTCATCGCTGTTTGTCTTCATTTGCATGTGTCCCTGAATCCGACCCTGGCGGCTTTCGTCCTCTCTGAACAAACACACACAGCGGTATGTCAGCTGCAATCATGTCAGCGGTAGGGAAAGTCTTTCTGGCTTCTGACGACAATAACACATTTGCGATATGCAGTGAATAAGCAGCACTTTTTACGCTACAGGTTTGATTCGCCACCCGAATGCATCGGTTTAGTACACGGCGTAGAGCGTACACAGCGTAGGCGGAAATCGAACCCCCAACTCTGGAGGTGTGAGGCAAACGTGCTAACCACTAAGCCACCATGCCCCTTCAGATTAGTTACATTTCATTCTACCGCTTTATCCGATCTTCCCTCGGGTCACGGGGAGTCTGTGCCTATCTCAGGCGTCTATGGGCATTAAGGCAGGATACACCCTGGATGGAATGCCAACCCATCGCAGGGCACACACACACACACACTCACATTCACACACCAGGGACAATTTCCCAAGGTGCCAATCAACCTACCGTGCATGTTTTTGGACCGGGGGGAAACCGGAAAACCCGGAGAAAAACCCCTTGAGACACAGGGAGAACATGCAAACTCCCTGGAGGTGTGAGGAGAACATGCTAACCACTAAGCCACCGTGCTCCTTCAGATTAGTTACATTTCACAAAATCAAAAAGTCTAAAAATACAAAAAGTATTTTTAAATCTAATTTTAAATTGAGATATTTTCTGTTTTTGGGCCACGTACATCCAGAATTTTCATTTCGGTGCATCTCTAGTATTTACCCAAACATATAGACACGTCTCTGGACAATGCAGATATGAATCATACAGTATATTAAGGATTACGTACCTCCTGGAGTAGGGTAATGTGGGTACACGTGCTATCCTAGAGTAAACAGCATCAACATAAACAAAACATCATTCAGTAATAAACACTGAGTGTACTAGAAAATACAATTTCGTTGTTGCCTAGCATGTAAAATAGCGTTACACAAAGAACCTGGGAGACAGGTTATAACGCATGATATACATCATACCTTTCGAGAGACCTTCAGGGACCCCGATGAGAAAAATTAGAAAGGATGACCGGGGATGAGAGGCAGTTGAGCGATGAAAGGAGGAATTTACAGGAAAGAGAGGGACAGTTACTATGATGCATAGTCTCTGCATAATGTGGTGTGGTTGGGTTAAATCATGACATGGAATGAGTACAAGACCTCACGGTCGCCATATTTTTTGCCCAATATATTGACATTTGTATTACTTGTTGACATAAACTCTGAGTTCATAAACCCTGACAAGGGCTGCGTTATTCTACAGAATAAAAGAGAAAGTAAGTAGACGTATATGTACCTGTATTCAAAAGACCCCTCGTCCTTCTCGTCCATAGAGTCAAGTGCAAAATCCCGCTTGTCTCTCACTTTAAGAAGAAAATCTTTTTTTGTTTATTTTATCTTTGGCATCTGTATTGTACATTAATCTACCTAAGATTGTTATTGAATGATTATGTGTCATGTATGAATAGAATACCTGCAATGTTTACATTTACGTGTGCGAGGGCACATTTATTTCACTTGAAAACATTTAGTAAATGAGCATACCTGGGTACTTTCCTCCACGTGTTTTTTTGATGAAAAAGACTGTGAGCATGATAAGAACCAATAGTGCAATGGCACACATCAACCCAATGAACCATCCCTGCGTGACAATGTCCACTTGCTCCCGGGTATATTCTGCTCAAACACACATATCACACGTCATGTATGACCAAAAAAAGTACAATAATGAGAAAAAAATATGACACTTTCTCTGATATCCATCATCCTATGGATGTCTGTTACAACAACCTATTCAATTCAATTCACTGAATTGGTTAATTGTATGTAAAGCACTTTTAACACTGTCTCAAAGCAGGCAGGTGTAAGTCGCTCTGGATAAGGGCGTCTGCCAAATACTGTAAATGTAAACGTAAAAGCAGCTTTACACAGATAACAGTAACAATCAAAACATGGAATCCCACACACACTCGATGATGTTGAGACCAAATATTGATTTGATTTCGATTTATTTTGTTAGCTCATGATCAATTTAGTAAATTGACAAAACAATCATTATTTATATTTTTTATCATTATTATATTTTATACTTTTGCACAGTACTGTGCAATATATATATATATATATATATATATATATATATATTATATATATATATATATACATTATACCACACACACTTTTATATCTGTACAGTTCATTACAGCGATTAATCCGCAATATGAAACATTTTTAATCTATCATGACCCACTTAGTCATATATATTTTATATATTTCTGTTTATAGTGTTCATTTTTAAAACTGTAAATATATATATATATATATAATAATATATATACTATACATTGATATAAATATGATGATCGTGTACACAGCTGCTTTATTTGAGAAAATGTACTGTGCTTTGAAAATGTAAAATGTAAAAGCACTATGCAAATAAAAATCACAGTAAATGTCCACTGACAGTTGCGCCGGTATCCTTGTCAAATCAGCTCATACCCTGGTCCATCTCAGAGCAGATGATTAATGAGATGTTTTTAATATAATATCAGGACATTACAAATAATTTGGAATGCCATACGTTTTGTTCAGTGTCCCCTCATTAGTCCACCTTTCATTACAGAAGAGAAAATGCTTAAACAAGTCTGTGATGGTTTGTATTGATGATATAAGAATTCACCCCAGAACCATAAAAGAGTGAATGTCGAACTCGTCCAATTAATTGTCCAAAAACTTCTAAACAACAGTTAGTCTGAAACAGCCGGGATTTTTGGGGTGATCCCAGTTCGATGTAATCAGCCAATTTGCTTCTTTGATTTTGATGACATTACAATCCCATTCACACAATTAGCTTTGTTTATTCCCTGATATATTCTTTAAAGGAGATGATATCTCATCTGAACTTTTGTTGCAACAAAAAGTCCGTTAGATCCTTTCGGTCCACTTATTCCCATTCCCTAAAACTTCTATTGATCAAAGCGTTGTCTAGGCCCTGTTCTCACAGACAGTCTTAAGTCTTTCCCATTCAATGTGCACTTTCTCAATAACAAGACACACTAATTCAAAACTCCTTGAAGGCTGAAAGATGGATTTCTGTTGTGTCGAACTGAGACTGACTGTCTTAATGATGTCATTAACGAACCTTGCCCTTGTCCTGTTTTATAACATCAAAGCCACGTCATTCTCAGTGACTAATCATTTCGACGCTAAGTGCTGGCAATACTAAACATGAACGGAACTAAACTGCCCTAAACCGCAGGTCACTGCTTCAGGATTAGGCTGGGAATCTTTCCTCCACACAAATTTAAGTAAAATCCAGCAATGCGACCGGAAATCACCTTTTCTACAACAGATGAAGAAATTGATGTTATTCATCACTCTCGCTGAAATTTGGCATTTTAATGAGTCAGGTTATTAGATCTCTCTCTGCCAATGTTAATTCATTTATCTCGTGTTTTTGATGGATGGTATAGACTTATACTGCTGACACCCCCCCTGGGAAGAAGCCCAGTGAAATAGAATTTCTATGAGTTCCCATGACAGATTATGGAGTACGGTGTTTTAATAGAGCAGAGATTAATGCTCACTGAAAACAGGCTGTTAATACTTCATTTTAGGAACTGACCAGTAATACTGAAAAATGTTCTAAATTTATTGTGGGAGGGGGAAAAAAATGGTTTTCGATAGCTTTTTTACTTATTTACTTATTTCTTAAACTACCACCTTTTTAAAAGAAATATAAATTAAATAGTAGGCCAAGAGATAAAACATTTAAACCCACACACATATATAATAATTATAAAAAGTCATGTTTCCTCAAATTCTCAACCCTTTTCTGGTTATTTACTGTAGTTTTTGTTTTGATTGTCTCTTTTACATAAAACGTCCGAGCCTTATTTATTCCATTCCCTTGCATGTAATGTTTATTCTTTAATAAGTACTACAACTTTTCTTTCTGATGAAATTTGTAGAAAACGGTAATAGATAACTCTTACCATCTGTGGTGAAATGGGGCGACTCTTCTGTGAAAGCCTCTCCCGTCCCCACCTGTGTCTGAGCCGCCAGACTAAACCTGTAGCGAGTGTAGCGATCATAACGGCGCAAAGAGAAATGTGTGGTGTTGGGGGGAATTTCTTCCACCTGCACCCTCTCTCCTGCTGAGACATTTACTACGCAGAGGCAGAGAAAAGGATTTATTTTCGGATTTGTTGTTATTTTTTTAGCATTAACTGAGCAGAGATAAACTCACATGTCTGGTATTTGAGGATGTATCCTGTCATGATGCCATTGGGTTCTGCAGGTTCCTCCCAGTCTAGGTAGATGTTGTCATAATGCCTATGCATGATCCTGAATGATCTGGGTACCGACGGTACTGCAGATGAGAGAAAACAGAGGAAGTGTGACTTTATGGACGTAAATGATGCATTACAGTATCTACCATAAACATATACAGCCCTTCTGTGTCCATGTGTATATATATATATCTATATATATATATATATATATATATATATATATATATATATATATAAAATGACTGCCATTATGTTCTTTATATTATCATTATATTCACTTGATTACTTATACAATTAATTTTGCATGAGTACCTCCCTCAAGGGTCTGGAACTCGATCCTGTTGCTTGGTGGACCCTCAAAGCGGTTATTGGCCACTACTATGTACATTTTATAATTGCTGTAGGGGATGAGGCCACTTAGGGTGCCAGTAAGTCGAGGTCCATTTGCTTTAAAGCTCTTGGATTTGATCCTGGTTGTGATGCTGTGATATGGAAGGCGACTGCTCTCTCGCCAGTAATACACCTGAGTAATAATCACATACATAGAGAATCATACATACCACAACAACAACAACAACAACAACAACAACACCACCACACAGTTAGGATGATGTTTAAGCACTTTGAATATGAAATATGAACATATTTCTAGTCTTTGTTAGAACTTTTGCAATTTATTTTGTAAATTTGGCATTTAATAGTCGCTTCATAGGTTGCTTCCTAGTTTCAAGGCAGAATGTTTGGAATATATTTATTTTTAATCAGATCTTGGGATGTGTCTCTCTCAGTGACTAATGAGTGATTCCAGAATTTACCGTGTACTCTTTAATCTGCCCCATGAGGCTGGCTTGGGGAACAGGCTGCCAGTGGACTGTTAGCATTGTGCTCTCGACATCTGAGACATGCAAGTCCGATGGAGCATCAGTGGGACCTATTAAATCACATCACATGTGAGACACAGAACGTTATTCCTTGTGTAATGTGCTTGTAATAGTCTCTACAAACATAGTATGCATATGTGTGTGTGTGTGTGTGTGTGTGTGTGTGTATGATCCTATAGATGTAGTTGTCGTGTATCACTTACGATCCTCTCCTGAATATCCAATGAGCACAGGAGATTCTGGTCCAAGGCCAAAGTAATTAATGGCCTGCACTTTAATCTCATAGGGTGTGAAGGTGTCTGTTTCATAGATGATGTGACTACACCACCAGTAAGTGGTGTAATTTTTCCACTCCTCTCTGGAATCTCTTCGTCTCCACCACACCATGTACCCGAGCTTTGGCCCATTCCACTCTCTATACTCCAAAGGCTTCACACATAGCACGCCAGAAACAGAGCGAAATGAATGAGTGTACATTTACACTACAGCACATATAGTTCGGTCTACCCTAGATTATGGTGCTATGCTGCATTATTTTTATTACAATAACATGCTTTAAAAAAAAGGAAGCAAAAATAGTTTTCAGGTCACCACATATTGACCCAATGTACAAAAATGGGTACAATGTACAAAAGTGATGTCACTTCCTCTAATTTGTTTGGCCAATGGCGGCTGCTCTCACCAGAACGGTTTTGGACTTGAGCAAGACAGATGAGAGTGTTGAGTATGTTTGTAGTGTGGTGATATTTGTCCTGCCTTTAATAAACTCCAGGTGGAGTCTACCGAAGCCAGTGGGTGTCGTGAGATTCTTTGTGGTGCGAGATAAAGACTGCTACACTAATCCATTCATTCCTCCATGCATCCTAACATTCATCTATCCATTCATTCATCCATGCATCCTAACATTCATCTATCCATTCATTCATCCTATCCTACATTCATCTATACATTCATTCATCCATGCATCCTAACATTCATCTATCCATTCATTCACCCATTCATCTATCCATTCATTCATCCATGCATCCTAACATTCATCTATCCATTCATTCATCCATGCATCCTAACATTCATCTATCCATTCATTCACTCCATGCATCCTAACATTCATCTATCCATTCATTCATCCATGCATCATCTATCCATTCATTCATCCATGCATCCAACCATCATCTATTCATACATTCATTGCATCCTAACATTCATCTATCCATTCATTCATCCATGCATCCTAACATTCATCTATACATTCATTCATCCATGCATCCTAACATTCATCTATCCATTCATTCATCCATGCATTCATCCATGCATCCATGCACCCTCATCATATCCATTCATTCACCATGCAACATTCATCTATCCATTCATTCACCCATGCATCCTAACATTCATCTATCCATTCATTCACCCATGCATCCTAACATTCATCTATCCATTCATTCACCCATGCATCCTAACATTCATCTATCCATTCATTCACACATTAACATTCATCTATCCATTCATTCACACATGGATCATTCATCATCCATCATCATGCATCCATTTCATTCATCCATGCATCATTCATATCCATTCATTCATCATTCATTCATCCATGCATCCTAACATTCATCTATCCATTCATTCATCCCATTCATTCACCCATGCATCCTATCCATTCATTCATCTGCCCTAACATTCATCTATCCATTCATTCACACATGGATCCTAACATTCATCTATCCATTCATTCACATCATCTGGATCCTAACATTCATCTATACCATTCATTCATGGATCCATGCATCCTAACATTCATCTATCCATTCATTCATCCATGCATCCTAACATTCATCTATCCATTCATTCACCCATGCATCCATGCCTAACATTCATCTATCCATTCATTCATCATTCATGCATATTCATCTATCCATTCATTCACACATGGATCATTCATCATCTATCATTCATTCACCCATGCACCCTAACATTCATCTATCCATTCATTCACCCATGCATCCTAACATTCATCTATCCATTCATTCATCATGCATCCATAACATTCATCTATCCATTCATTCATCATTCATGCATCCTAACATTCATCTATCCATTCATTCACCCATGCACCCCCTAACAATGATCCTATCCATTCATCTATCCATTCATTCACACATGGATCCATGCATCCTAACATTCATCTATCCATTCATTCATCCCATGCATCCTAACATTCATCTATCCATTCATTCATCCATGCATCCTAACATTCATCTATCCATTCATTCATCCATGCATCCTAACATTCATCTATCCATTCATTCATCCATGCATCCTAACATTCATCTATCCATTCATTCATCTATCATTCATTCATCCATGCATCCTAACATTCATCTATCCATTCATTCATCCATGCATCCTTCATCCATTCATTCACACATGGATCCTAACATTCATCTATCCATTCATTCATCCATTCAACATTCATCTATCCATTCATTCACACATGCATCATTCATCTATCCATTCATTCATCCATGCATCCTAACATTCATCTATCCATTCATTCACCCATGCATCCTAACATTCATCTATCCATTCATTCATCCATGTCCTACATTCTCCCATTCATTCATTCATGCTAACATTCATCTATCCATTCATTCATCCATGATCTCCATGTTTCTGGTACCTCCCAGCTGATCTCCATGTTATTTCGGAACACTCCGGTCCCCACTCCTTTTATGTTTCTTGGAATGGCATCTGGCACTAAAATGTTTTAAACACACAGTTACTATAAGTCGCTCACTGAGGAACTGACTTCATTAATAAAGACGGTTAAAAAGCAGTCTGAGATTACTGCTGTATTCAAAGGTCTAACCACAGCACAAATGATGCATTACTGACCAGCTCCACCAGTCTCATAATACATAGATGGTTTGCTGGGTCTGCTGGGGCCGAGCGCATTGATTGCCACAACCCGGAACTGGTACTCAACAAACGGCATGAGCTTCAATACAACCGAGTTCAGGTGGCCGGGGTAACTGGTCAAGTTCTTCCAGCCGCTAGGTACAAGCCAATAATCAGCGAGCAAATCTTCTGTGTACTGCACCAGATATTCTAAAAGAGAAATTTCACGTTTTAAACAGCATTCACGTGCATTCAAAAAGTTCTCAAACCTTTTTTTTTCCGCAGGAGACCCCCTTTTGTAGGGTGAAACCTTTTTAGGTCCCCCAGAAGAAAACTCATGATGCAAATCTTCCTGAAACTTTTGATTGTGGTTCATGCAAGTCTCTAGTGTGTTTATCTTCTCAGCTGGGACATTCCATCCTTTATCTATAAATGTATCCATTTTAAAGCATGTGCTGCATAAAACTGATATAAGTTTACTCCCTTTTTTTAATATTTCTATTTTTTTTTTTTACCATGTTTTTAATGATTTCCTAAGTTAGATTCTTGAATTTCACTGCGGCCCCCCTTACGTCATCTGGTGGTCCCCTAGGGAGCTGCGTCCCACAGTTTAAGAACCACTGCAGTAGAGTAATAATGAGGAGGGCAATCAAATGTTTTCTGGAACAATGTATAAATTAACTGCATATAATTAAAAACACAATGTGTGTGAGCGTGTGAATGTACCTTTGATAGGGCTGTGGTTGCTCAGTCCTGGCACCCAGGTGAGTCTAGCACTTCGTTCTGATGGGTCTGACACCTCCAAGTCAGTAGGAGGGTCGGGACGGTCTAGCAGACAGAGTAGGAAAATGAATTGACATGTTATTAACATTAACCGATACTGTTTCATGTTTCTCTCTCATGACCTTGTGTGTGTTTGTGTTTATACCCATCACAATGAGTTTGGCTGATGCACTGACTTCCTCCACTTCAGTCTTAACTCTGCAGGTATAAACCCCCTCATCTCTTCTATACACATCAGCAATGCTCATGGAGTCCTCAGCCTTAGTCATTCTGTACAAATAAACACAAATATCACACATACTCCTCCTTAGGACTAAATTATTCACACCAGATTGTATGTAATTATCTACATTTACCTTCTACCAAAAATCAGGAATTTGTTGTCCTTGAGCCAGGTGACTTTCACCTCCAGGGTTGGGTCGACCTGGATCTTACAGTCAAATTGTGCCAGGCCTCCTTTTATCACCACGACTTTGTGTGGGGCACGAATGATTTTAATGGGTTCTGGGGGAAAATGACGCGATGGGTCAATTCAACCACTAAAACACAACACACCATATCAATGATAATGATGTAAAGACTATATAAATTTCACACCAGTAAAAACTAAGCTGAAACCCAGGTCTAAAGGTTGCATCTCTTCCATCTGACTAAATACACATGATAACGGTATGCACGCTCATCAGACGTGGAGAAGTAAAGGAGCTCAAATACTTTACTGTATTTCTTTACTGACTTTACTGTACTTCAGTTGATTTTTCTGGTATCAGTACGTTACTGTTTATTTTTTACTTTTACTCATTGCATTTTACACTATCTGTACTTTCTACTTCTTATAATTCTAAACTATTTTGCTAATCTATTTGGTAAAATGTCAATATTTTTTGTCTTATTGCACCTAGTTTTCATCCCGGTCAACCTACTAGTAATGTATCATTTCCTGGTTATCAGGTACCTCCCCGATGGCTAATGTCAGGAGTCAGTGATGTAAACACATGACACTAGTGACATTCCTTATCACCTGATTATCACCATCATCATCTTTTCATTAGGGGACAAAATTTGAAATTCATTCACAGAACAAAAACACTTTATATGATTGTGACGTTTTTCCTGTTTTCAATGACCTGTAACTCTTATTCTCGTTCCTCTGTTTTACATTACACTCACTCAGGTAGAAGTACAGATACTTCTCTAGAAGTTGAAGGATCAACTTGTGCTTTTTACTCAATTAAAAGTGTAAAAGAAAAAACGTCTCTCTACCGAACTAGCTACTGTAGCGTAATTTGCAGAGGACTAAGATAAAGCACACGTTTGATAAATGAGCCAGTAGTGGAGAAAACAATAAAAATAATAAGAAATAATCTGTTTCCAGTAACAACCCCAACATTTTATGTCCTTGCTGGAGTGTGACGTGATTTGTGTCGTGTGCAGGTGCGAATAAATCGCATATCGCGTACAAACCAATAGGGTGTCAGAACGGTACATATTTATACTTCTCATCCAATCACAATCACATTCACTCTATCTGGATGGCGCGATTTTTCTGGCAATGTTTTTTTTTTTGGATGAAAAGAAAAAGGGGCACGGTGGCTTAGTGGTTAGCACTTTCGCCTCACACTGCCATGGTCCGGGTTCGATTCCGGTCTCGGCCATGTGTGTGTTGGAGGTATACGTTTTCCCCGTGCCTCAGGGTGTTTTTCTCCAGGTTCTCCGGTTTCCCCCCGGTCCAAAAACTTGCACGGTAGGTTGATTGGAACCTTGAAAAATTGTCCCGATTGTGTGTGTGTGTGTGTGTGTGTGTGTGTGTGTGTGTGTGTGTGTGGGTGAGATGGGTTGGCATTCCGTCCAGGGTGTATCCTGCCTTAATGCCCATAAACGCCTGAGATAAGCACAGGCTCCCCGTGACCCGAGGGAAGATCGGATATAGAGGTAGAAGATGAATGAATGAATGAATGGATGGATGAAAACATGATTTGCATAATTTAAATTAAATCATAATTACTTTAAAACACTTATGAGGAGATTTTGTTTTAATGCTCTATGTTGAGTTTGGTTTCACTAATAATTGAACATGCATTTGCATAAAGCATATATATATATATATATATATATATATATATATATATATATATATATATACTATAAAACTTTTAAATCTTTATTTTAAAACATGAGTCTGTGCACTTCTACTTAAGTGAAGGACGTGTGTATTTTTGCCACCTCTGCTCAACATTCCCACAAAATTCCCAGATAAGTTCCGTTTCAGACACTCACCCTTGACCTCCAGTTGTATTTCCATCTCGTCTCGTCCAATCACATTGCTAGCAATACAGAGGTAGGTTCCTTGGTCCTGGAGTTTGGTGCGTTTTATTTCCAGCGTCCCGTTGGAAAGAATGCTATATCGATTTCCGTCTGATAAACTCACTCCACCTCTTAACCTAAAACAAAATGCGTGCA
>JACRUU010000030.1:7564747-7614747 GCA_030449085.1 Kryptopterus vitreolus
TAAATATATATATATATATATATATATATATATATGTCAGGCTGAAGGGAAATCTGATCTGAATAAATTCCCACGTAAATTATTACCTGTGTGCACTTGAAGAATTAATGGAGGTTTCTGGTGGATGATGTTGGAGTTGGGAAAGCGAGCTGTGCATACATAGTTCGTTAGTGCATCATCGGCTACGACGCTGGAAAAGCATAAGTCTCCATTCTCTGCCATCGATACTCTACGATCCTGACGAATTGGCACCATCGCTGTAAGGAAAAGCCAAGAAACAAAAAGGTGAGTACACTTTACTACACCTGTTTTTACTTCTAATTAGCTGCTTGTATAAAGTAACTTTGGAATATTGATTTTTTTTGTCTGCCATATTAATGCTCACAGCTGTTCATCCAGTAGGTCTGAGGCTTGGGTGGTCCCACTGGGGGATTACAGGGCAGAATCAAAGGAAGACCCACAAACACAGACACCGGCTCCAAATACTCTTTCAGCCACGTTCGAGCCTCTGGTCACCACATGAGCGAGAAAGACGATGTACAAAGATAATGAAGTGAATTAAGACTGGATTTCATTTCCACACAGCTCTATATGAAACGGTGCTGCTGATACTTACTAGAGACACGCAAATTAATGTGACTGGATAGTGCTGAACCAAACTCATTAGTAGAAGTGCACTGGTAGATGCCCTCGTAATCTTCTGGACGTCCCCAAAAAAATATCTCCAGTGTGCCTGAGCGCCTCTTCATGGTGACCTGAGGGTCTCGAGCGACATTCAGGTACACTCCATTGCGAGTCCAAGTGAAACTATGGAGGAACGTAAATCGTAACAGTAAACAAAATCTCGTGTGTATTCATTAGCAATAGGAGACAATCAAAAAGAAGTCAGGTTATGTTTCATACACTGGCTGAGGGTTTCCAGTGGCCTCACACTCCACTATGATAGGGTCCGTTGGCTCCACGATGTAATCTTGGACACTCTGCTTGATTATCATAGGAGGCTGTCTTACTGTAATTGGGGTTGAGGTACACATGTACACAGTTTTATCAAATGACATCACTAACATGGACATGATGACAGTCGTTTTCATACGCTATATTATTATATGCAGTGTTTCTGCAGTAGAACTTGACTCACCATCAGGTGGGATTTCCATTGAAGATACCTGCATCCACATCTGGACCAGAAGTATGAGTGGGGTGAGGGTCTCCCGCAATCTTTTGTTCCTCATCTCTGAAACAGCCACCTGCAATAGGCCTCCAATACTCTACTGTGGAAACACATTGAACAAAACGACCTAAAACTTGCACAAAAAATAAAGAAATACTGGGCTGTGAACAAAAAGGTCTTGTCCTGTTATGCATTGAGAGAGTGACCTGATTCTGATTTCCACACTGTTGTGGGTCATGAGAGTTTTCCACTTGCACACAGTTTACATCATGTGGAGGCTAGAACCAAGAATCAGTCAGCACAAAACATAAGCTGCCCCCCCCCCATATGTAAGAAGTCATTTCTATTGACCTTCCTCACAGCCTGTGCTCTTCTTGTTGCCTATTTGTTGAAACGGCATTTTATCTGAATTACTTGAACTGGCAATTATATATATATATATATATATATATATATATATATATATATATTATATATATATATATATATATATATATATATATATATATATGATTATATTTGGCTAAATGAAATTTCTTTAAAGTGTATGCCAAAAGGACATATAAATATAATTACCCCGCCCAACTGTGTCAGTTCTATAAAGCATACTAAACACATATGTGAGTATAATTTACAAACATACAATAGATATATATATATATATATATATATAGTATATATATATAATATATATATATAGAATATATATATACTATATATATATATATATATATATACAATATAAGTATACAAATGTTTATTGTTTTTTACGTGTAATATATATATAGGATATATATTATATATATATATATGTATATATATGTATATATATATATATATATATATATATATATATATATATATATATATATATATATATATATATATAATATATATAATATAATAAGTCTACAATTTTATTTTTCTTTTACGTGAACCCTCTACTGAGGAAGTCAGTACAGGACGTCACTGTCTGAATGAAATTCCTGAACCACAGTCCCTTTCTTCTTCAAGTCAGAGCTTTTACGTGTGTTATGTTACAACTCTTTTTAATTATTTCGGTTTTATCTTCATCTTTTGGTTCAGGCAAGAGGTCATCTGTAGTAGGGGCATACATACTGACTACCACTTTGTACAATACCACTATAAAGTGTTCTACTAATTCTTTTGGACGATTTAATAAAATAAGAAGGCATGTAATCACATATATCTCAGTTATTTCATATGCTCAATTAAACCGACTCAACAATATACAATACATTACAAATGAATCAGTATCTTTATTTATTAAATAACTGTAGTTTATACTCGACACGGAAAAAGTATGAGGACAACTGACCACCACAGCATTTGCTGGATTTGAATATCCCATACCAGAGATAATGTCTGTAACTGTAACCTTTAAATAAGACTGGTTTAGATGATGTACAATAGAAATATGCCCTAAAAACAATGAATATCTCTCACCAGTGTTATCCGCCCTATTCATATGGCACGAATGACATGAAAATGAGGTAGTAGCTCAGCGGTTAAGGCATTTGCTTCCAGACTGGAAGATCTCAGGTTCAAATCCCTCTACTGCCAATAAGCTGCCACTAGTGGGTCCTTATGCAAGGCCCTTAACCTTTAATTGCTCTGTGGTACGTTGCTCTGAATAAGGGCGTCTGTCAAATGCTTGGCTATGGTGACCAGGCAAGAAGTAAGTGTTTAAGCTTATCAAGAAGAAGTACTTAATAAAAAAAAAAAAAAGGAAGTAAAGGCTGCATATTGTCACTCAATACCCACATATAGGGGTGATGGTCATGTGTTCACATACTGCAAAGCATTAATGCGGTTTGTTCACTTCACAGTCTAAGGTGTTTAATTTTAAAACAATTCATTTGTATAGATGTAAAAACCCACATTTTTATCTCAACCTCATCTCAAATTCAATCGGTACACAAATATGAGAGCTGTATGCCATAGTAAAAGTTTTTAAATAAATAATTATAACATGTTTCACTATATTAACTATAGGACAGAATAAACTAAACATAAAATCTGTAATATAACAATATATTGCAATAATGATTTTTCCAAAAATAAAAACGCACACACAAAGTTACACAGGTAAAATACTTTTGGAATTATGATTAGTATAAATACTGTGGGAAAGTAATGGGGTTCGGGTTTAAGTGTCAGTATGACAAATAAATAAGCAAAAGAAAATATTTGGATAGCATAGGCCTACCAGCTCAGACTGAAGCCATCAAAACTTACAGAGCATTCTGATCATCTCTATACTGAAGAAAAGAAAACAGATGGTTGTCATAAGAAAGTTCAAGAAAATAAAACAAGGGTGCAAGCTCAAACTGTTACCTTGGACGTCAAGTGTCCCGTGTCGGAAAGATACATCTGCAGTAATCCTCATATCATCGTAATCCAGTTATATAGATTATGGTTAAAATGACGTCCGAATGGCAGAACAAGTAGAATAGAAATATGCCCTAAAAACAATGAATATCTTGACAGATGTTTTCTGGACTTTAAGTGACCAGAGTTATCTATTTGCAGCTGTCTCACCACTGTTATCCACCCTATTCATATAGCATGAATGACATGCCACCTCTCTCCCTCTCCCTCTCTCTCTCACTCACTCACTCACTCAATCTCACTGCCACATGAACATCTGGTTGAGTGACAATGAGCTGGCTAATTTACATACAAATATGTCTATTTGTTGTTCATCCACTTATTCATTTATCAGTTTCTTTTCATGTTTATTACTGTATTTCTTGTCTTCAAATGTTCAAAAGTAATGTCAAATAATGCACAGAATATGTGTTAAAGCATTAACCGAAAGCAAAATACATTTTTAAAGTAAAATGAATTGAAATACTGGCTCAACTAATCTAAAGATAATAAAACACTATAATAATAATAATAATTAACAATAATAACAATAACAACAAAAAAAAGTCCAACAATGTTGGCATCATGTAACACACCGTGGAAAAATGTAGCAGAGTTGATCATGACATCAATGTGTGGGTTTCATTGTTTGGTTTTGAAAACCAGAGCCAACTCGGTGAATGAAATGTTTGTTTCTCTTGGGAAATTAAAATGCAGCAAAAAAAAAAAAAAATCCCATGACTCCTCCAAAAAGGCAGTGATTTTTTTTTCTCTTTTGTTGAAGAGACTTGAGAAATGAATCCCATGTACACTCAGGGTGCAGTTTCAATGTTTGATGAAATCCTGTTTGGGAAGCCAAAGGACTGATTGAAGGCTTGAATTGGTTCATTTCAGGCTTTGGTTTAGATGAATAAGCAGGCTCAGGAGATATAGAGACTGTGGGTGATGAATTCCAATCCCACACATTGTGAGGAAAAAAAAACTAGAACAATTTGCTGTGCTCTCATTTATGGGCTTACTCTACGCAAGTGTGCTATACGTGCTACTGTGAAAGTAGATTTATTGACAATTAAATGTTCCTATTATATATATGCTTAATAGTGACAATGAAATATCAGTGTCATGACAGGATGGAAAATGGGTTTTGGCTCACTGTTAACCTGAAACAGAAGTATGATCTAATCCTGCTAATGGTCCCAGGCCCGACGCGATCCTTAACAGTGGGCATGACATCAACGACTGGTCAGTGCCATGCACCGGAAGGTACAATGCTGAGCACGAGCACTCAGTGTGCCATTTCCTTCAAGAACAGGACAACAAAGAGACTATTCTATCAGCTAAGGCCAGTTCTGCACTTGGATCGATGCTCTGAAAACCACTCAGCATAGCCTTATCATAAATGTTATAACAACTCAATTTAGCAACAAGGAATTTCTTTTCTCCTTTTTTTTTTTTTTTTTTTTTACATTGAAAACAACTTATTACATATACGACAGGATTCTTGATTTTTCCAAATGTATTATGTAATTATGTCTCCAAATAAGTCGAGTTTAAACAAAATAAAGTGATCGCATGAAAAATACAATACTTGATTTTACTAAGTAAATGTGTTGTAAAGACACTCATTCCACAATAGTATAAGTAAATGTAATTGGGAATATAAATAAAATAAACACTGGAATGAACATTTATTTAGCTTTATACTCTGCCGTCTCTTGTTGACAACAGTTATACTTCCCAATACACAATCAACCCTAACCCTCACCCTCCTCCTACAATTAAAACAAAGCAGCTGACTCATAAAATAACATCTCTGCAGAAACCAGAAAGGACCATGACATCAACAGACTCACACACACAAACATACACACACTCACACACAACATTAGCAGAATGTATATATATATATATATATTATATATATATATATATATATATATATATCTATATGTGAACTCATGATATATATATATATACGCAATGTTAGCAGAATATATACATCTATACATCTATAGGCACAGGTGTCAATGATTTGTTACCTTACTTAAGTAGAAATTTGTATTTACTCCTTGTTACTCCTATTTCATTTCAGCTTGTCATCTTTTTTTTTGTAAATAAATAAATAAATCATGCTAGAGGGGGTGTGATTGGTGTATCTCTGACAGTTTTATTTATTTGTTTGTTTGTTTGTTTTTTTTTTCATTTCAGGGCTGTCATTTAAATTTAAAGCGTTAACGCAAATGCGCTCTAACAGCACTCATTTTTATATTAACGCGCAATTAACGCAGTGTAAAGGAGCAGATCACCCTCATAGTAATCCACGCTGCGTTAAGACTTCTCTGGGCACTTTTCCTTGTGGACAAATAAAAAAAACCCAAATGAATAAAGAAACTTCAGTCTGTGGCCTTCCCGGGTCAATTTCAGCATTGACCTTTCCTCAGCCATGATTACTGCGAGTAATGTTTCCCCGAAATTCCCAATAAAATTACACCTACTAGCTGCGTATTCATAAAAGCTACTCACTATATTACAGCATATTATCTATCTATCTATCTATCTATCTATCTATCTATCTATCTATCTATCTATCTATCTATCTATCTATCTATCTATCTATCTATCTATCTATCTATCTATCTATCTATCTATCTATCTATCTATCTATCTATCCAGTGAAACATTGTTTCATTATCTTTATATACAAAATATACAAAATATCTATAAAAATGTTTACCTTATATTTTACTCTGACTACCTGATGTTTATACAGTATATTGAAACCAACACTACTAACTGTTCAAAACAAATACCTTATTCTACTAGTAATACAGCCATTTTAATGCAAATTTAAAATGAATGTAAAATTCACAAATAAAGCCATCACGTTAGCATTATTAATTGTTCATTAAATAAGTGCCCCTAGTCCAACGGTCAAACATTGTGCTAATGGCAGTTTTTCAACACAACAAAGGACATTGTGGATAAACATGTGTTGCATTGAAGGTTTTCATTTCGCCTGTTATATTTATTTATTTGTATTTTAAATAATAATGAAAAAGGAAATGCATGCTGCTTTTGATCATGTTAATTAAAAAAAATAAAGAGTTACATTTCTTAGCAATAATTAATACAGTAATGCAAAATGAATTTTATTTTTACCTTATGAAGGAAAAGACTACGATGATGATCTGGAATATCTCTGTTCTCAGTCATGTTTCTGTCACTGACTCTCTCTGTCCCATACACATTAGCTAGACTTCTTGTTGCCTTCTGCCTTGCTCATTGTAAGCTTCATAGAAGGAAATGATACACCAGTGGTAGGTTGACCAGAAATAGTGTTATGGGCTGAAAACAACATGAAATATGATAATAAAAAAAGACATTTCATCAAATAGAATAAAACTAAAGTAGCAAACCTGCTTTAAAAAAACAGGTTACATCCCACCACTGGTTAAGACCAATAAAAACAAAGAAATGTTGGACTGCTGAAAGGGATGAATACGTGCAGCACATCAGTCATTGGATGGAGTTCCCTTTGATGAATTACTGCAGAACTAATGCAGTAAATCAGTCTGTGGCATTGCTGAGGCGTTATGGAAGCCGAGGTTGCTCTGATAGCGGCCTTCAGCTCTCCTGCAATGTAGGGTCTGGTTACATCATCCTCACAAAATCCCATAGACTGTCTGTGAGGGTCAGGTTGAGCGACTGTGCTGGCCAACATGTATTAGTAATTTCACCTGACTTAGAGGACTTTTTCCCAAAGAGCAACAGTCCAGTCCAAGAGTCGTTTAACACAAGCATTGCAACAGCTGTAGCCAATGTTTTCTTTTTTAAACCACTGTTATATAAATGATAATGTTAGCATACACTCAATAACTTTTATGCTTTATACCAGTGGTCCCCATGGACAGGGACCAGGCCGCATAAGAAATCACTAATTGTTTCCGTTTTATTTATTATCGGAGTTTGTGCAATCTTTTATTCTGAAAAATGAACGTATTCTGTTTTTTTTTTAATTATATTTACAATATAAACAATCTACATACACTCCCTCACCAAGATATCCTCCTAAGATAACCAAAACTAAAAACGCCCCACTCCAACGTCTTTTGGGTTGATTGAGAATATAGTAGTTGTTTTCATTCATTCATTCATTCATCTCATTCTTCTATACTGCTTTATATCCGATCTTCCCTCGGGTCACGGGGAGCCTGTGCCTATCTCAGCCGTCCATGGGCATTAAGGCAGGATACACCCTAGATAGAATGTCAACCCATCACAGGGCGCACACACACTCACACTCTCACACACATTCATACACTAGGAACAATTTTCCAGTTTTGTTTTTGGACCTGGGGGAAACCGGAGGACCCGGAGAAAAACACCCGGACCCTGGAGGTGTGAGGCCAACGTGCTAACCACTAAACCAACGTGCCCCCACCTTATAGTAGTTTGTTCAATAATAAAATGAATCCTCAAAAATACCACTTGCCTAATAATTCTACACACAATATATAGTCAATATAGAAATTCATGGTTTACCTTAGGATGCCACTCATCTCTGAACATCCACAAACAGTTAAATACAAAGAGTACTCAAAGGTCAGCTCCCATGTTTCTGTGTTGTAATAAGACCATGTCCATCCCATTTTCACAGTGTCAACCAGAGGGTTCTGCCTGAAAACATCTCTAATGTGCCAAAGCCAAGATGAAGGCCAAAACGGCTCGTGAAAAAAGGACCACGAACACACTGAGACTGCCATATAATCATTGCACAGATAACAACAATAATCATAGAATTATTAACAATAATAATAAAGATATCTGAAACGACATGTTAAAGACATTTTGTTTCACTAATGTAAATAATGTAAAATTATCATCATTTAACATCATTTAACATGATAAAAAAAAAAAATATATATATATATATATATATACATTATTGTTTGCATTCCCCCCCCCCCCCCCCCCCCCCCCCCCCCCCAAGTATCTGTACCTAGTGCCACTCATATCCAGTACTTGTATGCGCCAATCTCTTAGTGTATCCACTAAGATTCTTGGTGATCATCTTAAATGGCAGCTTAAAATGTCTTATCCATTCGAAATCAGTATACCGTAAATTCTGGACTATAAAGCGCACCTGCATATAAGCCGCATCCGCTCTATTTGAAAAAAAAAAATCATATCTACTGTCACAAAATTAAGATTAGTTGGGTAGGAAGTTGTGATCTTCCGGTCAAAACCTTAAACACTGGGCTACCACCTCCCTCCGAATAATATAGTGTTCTGATTCCAGTGACTCATTCTACATAGTAAATGCAACCTGTGCAGCCCAAAGCTTGGACCCAGATTTGTGCCAATGTACCCCCCCCCCCCCCCCCCCCCCCCCCCCCCCAATAGCCACATTCACACTGAGAAATTAAATCCCTGAAGTAAGTTTGGGCAAAAGTTCCTGAAGCACTCACTTTGTAAGAAGGGCCAAAGGTATTTGGTACTTGGTGAAATATGCTTTGCTGTTTTTGACATCCAAAACCAAATACTTGAATAATTTTCAGGGGGGGAAAAAATGATACTAAAACACGATGTGAGAAACGTCTAATTGTGCAAGAGCGCCCCCTACTGGTTCATTGAACATTAGCGACAAAGTTCATTTTTGTTGGGTTACAGAACACCATTTATAATTGAATATCATATTTCATAATGATCGATGCAATCTTTGGTTTTCGAAATATAGTACTAAATGAAATGTCATTTATGAATGAAAAGCAGCAACCATGAGCATACACCCTCAGGAGAGCAACAGATTCTTGTCAGAATACTTTTCATTCTGAACCAGATTTATCGAAGCCTGCCATATCAGGTCACGTGGTAAAACACGGCCCTCTTCTGCAGCTGGCATGATGCCCTTAACATTGTGCGAAAACACAAATGTGGAAGAATCCCACTGTTCATAAATCGCACAGAAAAGAAATTGACCAGTAATCTCTGAATACAAAATAAAGTTTTGTATAAAGCAAGAATAAATAAAAAATAAAGTAAATAAACAATCTCGCTATCTTTACAAGATAAATCCTATTGGTGGGTTTGCTAGCTTAGCCACATGGACCAATCCTCATTACCTACTTGATAAACTCTTGGCTAGGACATACTGTACTATATTTAATTTCCAAATCATTATGGAGTAAAACCAATAAAACATGGATTATTGACAAATTCTGGCACAAATTCTAGCATAGGCTAATAAAGAACAAGTATACACAGTAAAAATATTTGCAGTATAAATATACATGCAAGTATACCATGAAGATCTGAAGACGTTCAGATCTTAACGGAAACACTTGATAGAAAATATATAAACACAAGTTACAGTCCCCTAAATGATTAGTCCATGGATATTTATATTTAGAACAGCAGGAGTATACAACACTCCTATCAATATTTTTAATTAATAGAAACTTTCAATACTCTCAACAAATTGTTGCTTTTTGAAATGACCTCTAGTTTAGTATAAATTTAGTTATATGAAAATTCTAATGTGTGCCACAGTATACAACAAACCAGACAATAGCCATCAAGCCACAACTTTATTTCTCTTGGGTATAAATTGTACAAATAGTGTAGATTAATTCAGCAACATCTCATTCTGCCCTGCTCCGATATCCCCCTTACATCGTCAATTCCTGTAAAGAAAGAACAGAGTTTCATTTCACCATACATATGAAACATGCAGAACTACAACATGCAGTTTTAGACATCATTCTCAGAACAGACATTTGGCTTCAGCAAACTCAGAAGAACGAAAGTCATACTGTTAAAATCATCACAGAAGTACTGCTGTACACTAGACATGAAGTAACTGTCTACACTCACCATAATGGCATTGACGATGTCGTTGTTGTTATTCTTCAGTGCGCGAACAGCCTTTGCCCGTGATACGTTGGCTTGGGACATGACCAGCTCGATGTCCTTAACCTCTACTCCAGTCTCATCGACCTTGAAATGAAACATATACGCATTCTAAAATATGCTTTTCACAAAACAAAAGCGAGTGCTCTTGACACAGTAAGCAATAGAAGATAGACAGGCTGACTATGAAGCAACTACAAGAAGAAAGTTCTGACCTCCTCCTCTTCGCTTTCCTCGTGTACTGTAGGCGTCTGCGTGCTTTCTTGGATGTTTGATGCTGCTTCTCCCTGCACCTTAAACTTCTCTGCAGCAGCCAGCTGAGCCTGCTGAGACAAGTCCTCGATCTACACAGCAAAGACAGTGTTATGGTTATGTTATCTTGCAAACTAGACAGGAATTAAAATCGAGAACAGCACTGTGACCAAATCCCTCTTCAGAACAGAAAGTTTGGCTTCATCAATCTCAGAAGAACGAAAGTCAAACTGTTTAAATCATCATAAAGAGAAGACAAGGATAGAGAAAGGCTTTATCAAATATCACGCGTGTGCAGTATGGACTACATCTTACCTTAGCCTCACCGAAGACTATGTACGTGTCTGAAGCAGGGCTTTTGTAGACGTCTGGTTTGGTGATGACAAACAGGATGTTCTTAGACTTGCGAATGGTTACTCTGGTAACTCCTGTCACTTGTCTGAGACCCAGTTTTGACATGGCCTAATAAAAAAAAAAAATTTAATTAATAAAGGAATCCTCTCACACCCTCCCTCCTCCACCACCCCCCACACACCAAAAACAGAAAATTTAATGTCTACCTTCCTTGCTTTCTTCTCACTTCTGCTTTGTTTGGCTTTACTAACAGGCTCCTCATCAATTTCAGCAGCAGCTGCAAGCTGTGAAAGGAACAAACAGCTTTCATTATAATGATCTGAGATAAGAATCCTTTATCTTCACTAAAAAAACCCATAATACTAAAAGTATTGATAGTTTGCATCTGTTAAGACAGGGTGATACCCATGTGTGCAGATCTACCTGTGCCTGCTGCGTCTGTGTCTGTGCGGAATCCTGTTCCTCCAGGTCGGGAACAGATTCGTCACTGTCTGATTCAGTGCCAGACCCTTTAACATTAAACAAAAACAAGGTTGTTTTATTAAAGTATTGCACATAAACATTTAAAGAAAGAGAATGAATATAAAATTAATTTATATGCGTATGGCAAAAGCTATTATAATATTGTATGTGTTAGATATTTAAAACATGGTTAACCTGCACCACTTATGGTTAAGAAGCTTTAAGTGTCAATTTACCACAAGTAAATAAACCCAACGGAAATCAATATTCTTCAGGAAAGCTTACAAGGTATAAGTACATTGTTAAATTCCCATTTACATTTTCTGACTTTCACAGAATAAAAAGTTAAACTTCCATGATGTTATGCAAAAAACGTGTGAAATGGCGGAATAAAATACAGTATAGAAAAATAATAAATTTAGTAAGTGGAATCAAATTTAAAGTGACTGATATTCCATGACTTGGGCAAAAAAATATTCAAGTCTCTGACTTAAGGGCCAGAAATCAATCAATCTAACTATTTTAAATACCATTAAATTACATGACACATAGGAACCCTGATCCTAATAAACATTTTTGGCTTTTTTTTAATCACGATTTTCTTCTGTCCTACAAAGCAGGAGTACAGTTTAAAAAAAAAAAAAAACAAGTGACAATAGAAAGCGACAATAGAAAAATCGAAGTTGACTAAACTATGGAATATTGTATGGCGTACAAAATAAGATCCAAGTACATAATATCCACTACAAAAAAAGAGCATTACTGTTGCTAAAGAAAATCCAATTAGTAGGTTCCAAATAACCAAAAAGTTTATAGGACTATGTCTGCCATACCAACACAGCCAACTGACTTACAAATGGTATTTAACCCTGCATAGTGCATCATATGCAAGGTAACCTCAGAAAATATAAAACATCAACATCACAGCAAAGACCTTAGGAGCCTCTTTTTCTAACCCAACAGCTAATACACTGCTAATTCATAGGCACATTAACGTTGCTCAACAGTTCTCCAGTATTCCACAAATTTCACTGCAAAAGGGCAAATCAAACCCAAAGACCAGGAAAAAGGCACAGAAAGAGAGAAATACCCTTGTCGTTCTTGATTACTGGGTCCAGTTTGGATGGTGCTTTTACTGGTGAAGGGTCAGGCAGAGATTTAGCAGGTGCTACATTGGCTTTGGGAACAACAGGTGGCACAACAGCTTTAACAACAGGATCTACTTTAGGTGGAGCTTCAGGCACAGGTTGAGTTTGAAAAATCGGCATTGTGGTTGGCTTTTCGGGTGGAATAAGTGGAGGGAGGTCATCCTCCACCTCCAGAGGTAAAGTGGAAGATTGAGGAGTTGCTGCCAGAACAACATTTGGCTGCTTCTTGGGGGCCTCTGCATTGCCTTTTGAAGCCTTTGCTTTTGGCACTGGAGCTGAAGGTATAGGCTGGCTCTTTGGAGACTCTGGGTCAACTTTGGGCAGTTCAGTAATCTTAAGGGTTTCCTTAACAACTGCTGGTGGCTTGGGGACTTCTGACGCTTTAGGCGCTACCGGGGTCTCTTGAGCGATCTTTGGCAGTTCTGGTACTTTTGGTGGGCTACATGCAACCACTTCCGAATATGATTTGGGTGCTTTGACAGCTGACTTGGAAACTACTTTGAAAAGCTCGGGAGCAACAGTAGTTTTAGGTGATACTGGAGCATGTGCTACAGCCTCTAATGGTTTTGCACTTACAGCAGCAACCACTTCAGAAGTGGCTGGTGCAGCACATTTCTCCTGTTTTACATCTACTGGTGTTAAGGCTGCTGCTTCACCCTTCACTGGTTTTGGCCCAACCGGAGCTGGGACAACATCTTTAGGCAAAGTGGGTGCTTCGGTTTTCACTGGAGAAGTTGCAGCACCTTTCCCTTGTTTCGCCTTCCCTGGAGCAGCTACAGTATTTTCAGGAGTGGCTGCTGGAGGGCTTGCACCTTTCGTTGGTTTCACCTCCACTGAAGCTGAGGATGTTGGTTTAACTTTCTCTGCTTTTGCATCCACTTGAGCTGGGACAGCTTTAGCAGATGTAGGTGCAGGTGCTTCAACTTTCACTGCAGTAGCAGGAACACCCTTCTCCTGTTTTGCCTTCACTGGAGAAGCAGGGTCTGCACTTTTTACTAGAATAGCCTCCTTTGGTGCTGAAGTAGCCAATTCATTAATCACTGGTTTTGCTTCTACTTGGGCTGGGACAGCTTTAGCAGATGTAGGTGCAGGTGCTTCAACTTTCACTGCAGTAGCAGGAACACCCTTCTCCTGTTTTGCCTTCACTGGAGAAGCAGGGTCTGCACTTTTTACTAGAATAGCCTCCTTTGGTGCTGAAGTAGCCAATTCATTAATCACTGGTTTTGCTTCTACTTGGGCTGGGACAGCTTTAGCAGATGTAGGTGCAGGTGCTTCAACTTTCACTGCAGTAGCAGGAACAACCTTCTCCTGTTTTGCCTTCACTGGAGAAGCAGGGTCTGCACCTTTTACTAGAATAGCCTCCTTTGGTGCTGAAGTAGCCAATTCATTAATCACTGGTTTTGCTTCTACTTGAGCTGGGGCAACTTTAGCAGATGTGGGTGCAGGTGCTTCAACTTTCACTGCAGTAGCAGGAACAACCTTCTCCTGTTTTGCCTTCACTGGAGAAGCAGGGTCTGCACCTTTTACTAGTTTAGCCTCCTTTGGTGCTGAAGTAGCCAATTCATTTGTCACTGGTTTTGCTTCTACTTGAGCTGGGGCAACTTTAGCAGATGTGGGTGCAGGTGCTTCAATTTTCAGTTCTGCACCCTTCCCCTTGTTTTCCTTTACTGGACAGCAAGCAGAAGATGCAGCTGCAGGACCTGCACTTTTTACTGGTTTCACCTCTACTGGAGCTGGTGCATCTTTAGCAGATGCAGGTGCATCAACCTTCACTGGTACAGGTGACGCTTTCACTGGTTTTATCTCCAAGGGAACTGTTCTAGCAGAGGCTATGGCTACATTCTCCACTGCCACAGTGGCCGCCTTGGGAGAAGCTGGAGAATCATTTGCGGTTTCAGCAACTTTAAAAACTTCTTTCTTGGGTTTTGCTTGTTTACCAGCCTTCACAACTTTAGGAGCAGAGCTTTCAGGTTTTCCTACACCTTCTGAACGAGGTGAAGCAGATGCTAGCGGAGAGCAAGGTGGAGTGGCTCGAGGGCCAGAAGCTGATTTGGGTGAAGTGGGAGAAGAGGAAGAAGCGGAAAGCGAAGAACGCTTCCGGCGCCCCACTGGAACTGGTTTGGGGGCAGTGTGGGGAGATGGGCCAGCCTTAGCCCCTTTAGCTTTTGGCTGAGAGCCAGCAGGAGCTGAAGCAGCAGCTGAGGAGAAAATGTACTCAAGTTGATTTTGGAAATGCCACAAAAGTGCATGGACAGAAATCCATATCCATGCGGGTTAGGGAATGGGCAGACCTCTTCACAAAACCTCACAATCGTGTTAAAACATGCGCACAATTTCAAACTGGTTTAATCAATTCAACTGCCATTGAGAAAAGTCAAACATCACAGTGCTTGTTAATCTGTGGCAGCAACACGCACATAGAATTGTGTAGCTGGATAACTTCTGTTTAACATTAAAACGTTCCAAATCCTCAAGGCAGAAAGATGATCACCACCTTTAAATTTTTAATCTTCTTTGAAATAAGAGCGACTTAAAATCTAATGCAATAATGAACGGTACATGTACTACACACCAGTACGGCACATTAGTAAAGACTGTTGAGTCAGACATCAGGTTGACGGTTATTGGACAGCAAACCAAGTCAAAATGTAAGTTTCAACCACAACAAATTAGCCTTAAAATCCAAGATCGCGATTTTTCATAGTACAATATATCCATGCAGAAAAAGTGAACAAGCACACAAGCTTTGTCTAAAGCAGCAGAATACTTGTGGGATTGCTGACTAAAAATGCATTGTGGCTGGAAAGTTTAAAATTTGACTAACAACCAGAAAAAGAACTTCAGGGTCACCTCTTTAGGGTCTGTCTAATAGCATTTTGGCAAAATAGAAAGCAAAAAGAAACCAAGCATTTATGGAAAAAGGCTCATTTGTAAACAAACAAACTATTTAACTGGCTGTTCTTTAATGGACAAGCAAGTAGAGAGACACCAGAGAAGTGGGAATTTTGCTGAGCATCACAATTTGAATGAATAACTTTCGTGCATAAGTGTAGTTTTTAGGTAGACAACTGTCCAAATGCCAGACATGGCCTCTCATTTAATCCCTCATTATGTTTCAGACAAGTGGACAAGTGAATGTGTGGCTTGCACAGCAAGAGCGCACTACAGACCTATAAGCTTAACCATTATAATGAGGAGGGTGTGGCGGCTCAGCTCTGCATGATTTGACATCAGTGGACTCCGTTAAGCAAAAATTATGAATCCTGACACTGCCGAGGCACAGTGAATTTATAGTGACTTGTAATCCAACCTTTAGCATAACATTCCTGTGTTTTACCCAAAATCCATCTCAAAACTTTCAAATGTCAATGATCAAAAAAGGTCCTAAACTGCATAAGGTGTCATCAGCTTTGGAATTTAACAGTAATACTGTAAACTAAATTTCTTTTGCGGGTAATAAGGATTACTTGTCATTTTCATTACTGTTATCTATGAACAAAATTGTTTACACTTATAGGTTTCACTTAGACTGATTACTTTCGATGTATACTTGTCATGTATTAACAAACTAATTACATGAATATATACAGTCTAATTATTGTGTATTGCATTACTTAAAGCATTTTATCGTCCCCGATGCACATGCACTGCTTTTACTATTAATTACAAGTGCATGTGTGTGATTATCCATCCATCCATCTATACACATACATACACATCTAAGATAGATTTATACTAGATAGATATATATATATATATATATATATATATATATATATATATATATATAGATATATATATCTATATATATATATATATATATATATCTATATATATATATATATATATATATATATATATATATCATATATATATATATATATATATACACACATATACACACACATATATATATATATATATATAGTTTAGTTGCAATTACTAAAATCGCAACATCTACAAGTTACCAAATAATTTATACAATTAAAATGTACTGCTACGTGTGAGTTTTGATCCATGTTTGTACTTAAGATACCCCACCCCATGCAATTAAGCATGCACAAAATCAAACCCTACAAAATCACACACACAAGCAAAAGACACCATGCACAAGCCTAGAGGTCCTGGATTAGCTCCCTCCCCTTTTTTATTATCATTTTTTTTAAGTATAAATATTTTAATCCAAATTTGTTAAACATACAGTAGAAATGCAACCTAACCACAAATGCTGCTCTCCATGCTGCATGGAGGACGCAACAGCTGGTCAGGGGGGGGGGTTTAAATATTAGAAGAGTGTCAGAAGCAGGTGGTAATATCAGTAGAAGAATATCTTTGGCTTTCCTTTCATAGTTAACAACAAATATACCATGATGACAAAGTATGAGCTCCAGGACCCCTTAATCAGCATTTGGTGTTAAGCTGATGTTTTAAATGTATTTATTTTATTTTATTTACAAACCCGTCTCTGCTTGAGGCTGCTGCATCTCCTGCTCTGTCACTGGGACAGTTTCTGTGGCTTCACCTGGCATTATTGGCTGCAATAAAGAAAAAAGAAAATGAATGAAATGTATTGGATACAAGTCCATCATATATTGTGAATGGAAAAACAGTTAACTATAAGGTGCATCCACCGCCCCACACACACACCCACCCGTTTTAAACACTGAATTTTCACCACATTTAGAACTCTCTCTTACAACTCTTTTGGCGTCATTCTAAAATATGACTCAATTTCCTGTACATAATCGCAATTACAGCAAAACAAAAATGCCATAAAACAAATCAGTGAATATTTTGTTTGTTTATTCCCAAGACCAGAAAAAAACAGGATATATACACTTAAAAATCGTGTTATTTTAACAAACCAATATCGAAGTAATTAACCAGTCCTACTTATTGGTGTTGCACTAATAACAACAATATGAAACGATTCATAACGCTAAATATCTGGTGTTGAAATTCCCAGGGTTGAATTACATGAGCTAAATATTAAGCAACGATTCCATTTTTCTGTTTATTTTACAAAGTTTTTAATGACGCGTTTAAAAATAGCTGCCGTTAGAGAGTGCGAGTGCGCGCGCATGGGTGGCAGATCTGGTTCGTTTTATCTCCAGGCAGTTTAACGACACAACGAGGAAGAAAAACAAACAAAACAACAAACTAAAACAGGTTTTTTGGTCATTCGGGTGAAATAAATGGTGTGAAACAACGCGTGCTACTTTCAACTTCAGCGCGTGTGTGTGTGTGTTGGCTATAGTCCGGGTTCTGCCGGCGGAAGCGGCTCTGGAGCACTGCGGTGAAAAGAAACATGTCGGGGTTTGGCACGTGAACCGTGTGTACGGCTTTTTCGAACACGTCCAACACGAAAGGCCACAAAATAAAAAAGGCCACAAAAAAAAAACACACACACAAATAAAAACAACACAAAAGTCTTCAAAATAGCCGGAAAGGAAGATAAAAAAAAAGCCACCAAGACGCAAACACGAGCCGAGCACAGGCCACTTAGGAGATCTCACCCATTTTGAAGTGGGTCGGACAGATGAACGCGATTTAACAACAGGGCGCGCCGTTTTTCGCGTTAATATTTACCGCGGATGGCAGAAGAGTCGGACCGCAACAGCGCGGGATTCCCGGGAGCGGAGAAAAGCGTGTGGGAAAAACCGGATGGCGGAAGATTGAGCACAGAATCACTTACTAGGTTCGAGCTCGGGGTCCAAGATGGCTGAGAGAGAGAGCGCTTGACCTTTGCGTCACGTTCACATCA
Organism: Kryptopterus vitreolus; assembly: GCA_030449085.1. Lineage (NCBI taxonomy): Eukaryota > Metazoa > Chordata > Actinopteri > Siluriformes > Siluridae > Kryptopterus > Kryptopterus vitreolus. The sequence goes on from JACRUU010000030.1 coordinate 7,583,199, forward strand.
ACGTTGTTTTTCCGGTGGAGAGTGACATCAACAGGAAGTCGCTGCTTCTTTGCTTAGCAAGCTCGTTAGCAGTTAGCTTACCTGCTGAAGACGGTCGCTTTTTAATACGGTGAGTGTTTTGGGTGTCATTGTTTCATTGTCAATAAGCTTGGTAAACAAGCTTATTGACAGCTTGTTTACCACCTCAAGAGTATCATTATGGAGTTGGGATAATTATTCTTTAAAAAAAATCTAGCTGGCTACCGTTATTGCTAATGTATCATATATATATATATATATATATATATATATATATATATATATATATATATATATATATATATATATATCTAGATAAAAGCACTATGTTTTTGTGGTGAAATGAAGGTTTGCGAAATACCAACGTTTTCCCCTCGTAAAAATGTTTCATTATTTCACGCCGCTTTGGAACACAGTGCACACTAGTGACATCTTGTGGTCAGAACGTTTAATAGCAGGCCTATCGCCCCTGAGGAGGCAGCCATTTCTGGTTTCTTTTTTAATTATGTAATACATCAACCGGTCTTAAAACAATAAAGGCAATCAAAAATGATTATTGTTTCATTGTGACGGTGTTGATGTACCTAACCTCTATATGAATGAGTTAATGAAAAAATGATACATGAGATGAATACAATAGAGTAGAACTATTTATTTGTCGTCGCATATGGTACAATGAAATTAAACGACAGTCTTTAGTAATTACTTTAAGCTGTTAATAGTACAAGAATTAACTTGTACTGTAGCAATGTATATGAATCAATCATTTCTCTCGTGGTATCGATAAAGTGTTTCTGAGTCTATTTCTTATTCGCTTTTGCTCAACACTTGCAGCTTTATATGAATCCCTAGTCCTAAACCTAGGCCTTCACAGGAATAGCTTATGTATGTGTGTACCTGTGATCAAAATAAATCATGTTTATTGTGGTATTTGTCAGTTGAAGTGCTTGTGAAGGTGCTTGGGGGAATCTTTTATTAAGTGTGAAAGGGACGTATTAAGGAACAACAGTTCAACAGTGCTGGGGCTAAGTCCATTTCTTTTTTTTTATTATTCATATTTTTTTTTTAACTTGCCCTGCCTTTGAGAATATTCCTCTAATGGGATTTAGGAGGCAGGAGTGCACAAAAAATCTAGGGCAAGGGGATAAAGATGTGGATAGACACATTTTACGCTCTTGAAGAGCCCAGAAATACCATGGATCTTCTGTCCATGAAATGTTTTGGGTGACTGAGGTACTGTTTATGTACGTTAAACATTAATGTATGCAGTTTATATTCTTTCACTGTTTATCATTTATATGACCAGAAGTAGGGGGGCACGGTGGCTTAGTGGTTAGCACGTTCGCCTCACACCGCCAGGGTCCGGGTTCGATTCCCGGCCATGTGTGTGTGGAGTTTGCATGTTCTCCCCGTGCCTGAGGTGGTTTTTCTCCGGTTTCCTCCCGGCCCAAAAACATGCATGGTAGGTTAATTGGCACCTTGGAAAATTGTCCCTAGTGTATGAATGTGTGTGTGTGTCCTGTGATGGGTTGGCATTCCATCCAGGGTGCATCCTGCCTTAATGCCATAGATGCCTGAGATAGGCACAGGCTCCCCGTGACCCGAGGGAAGATCGGATAAAGCGGTAGAAGATGAATGAATGAATGACCAGAAGTCATATACCTTGGTGTTCAGCTCTGAAATGTCATACCAGTGATGTGCACTCATCCTAAAGAATGTCAGTACGGGTTAATATTTCCATATAAATTCTGTAATAATTTAGATGTGTTTAGATGTATACATATTAAATATAAACAAATCAGTAGAAGAACATTTAAATCATGGGTCTTCAACTAAAATTGCTTGAGGTACAACTTAATTTACTGGTTAAGGCGCTAGGCTACTGATTCGCTGCCACTCTAATATTTAAATTTTTCTTGTAGCTGTTGCAGATGAAAGGTGTGTTTGTTTAATTTTTTTCTCCCAGTTCATGTCTTTTCTTTCTATCTAAAACCGTTTGATACACAGCCTCCATGCACATTATGGGCTTATGTTTTCCTAAAGTCCACCTGTATTCTGAGTGAACACTGATTGGCTCGTTGTTGGACTGTCAGTGAGTGAGAGAGAACCCATGTAGATCACTCGTACTGGGCTCTGAGCTCATTTATTTACCCATTTCTTCCAATGTTTAGTTTCGTAATGGTGTTTAATATTTCCACTTTTGACAACCGCAACAGTCTCTGAGAAAAGGAGACACACAAGCCTCGATCCGACCGATCTGATGAGCACCTGCACGTCTGACTGTTGTAACAGTAACTGTAGCAGGATCCAAACGGCTCTACTGACCTTTATGTGCCTGATATAAATTAGATTTTATTACAAAATAGCCTTATTTTTAGTTCATTATGTGAAAAGACTTTTTTTCTGGTGCTCCAGTTGACAAACCCTGCAGTGGACTACAATAAAATGGACATAGAGATAAGATACTGTTAGAAAGTGCAGAATAAATGAAATAAGTGTAAAGTGACAATGTATAATCAAGCATCTGTATGTTATCTGTTGCACAGAGGTGAGTTATTGTACACTTACTTTACTTGTAAGTGTATAATAAATTTACTTTATTTGTTGATCTAACCTGATTATGCTGCCATGCTTAGGAACTTCTATTTTATAATTTTTTCTTCGATGGTAATGATTCAAAAGAACTCCCTCTCTGATGCGCAATACAATTCACTAGCGAAACGAGTGAAACTCCAAACTAGCTATTTTTGAACCAGAACATGAGGTAATCACGCTTTGGACGTCATGGATCATGTGGTTATGGGGAAAAACGAACCCAAATGTCAAATGTCACATTACTAGTGTTTACTTTTATTCCCACAGAATTATGTCGATGTCCCATCTGTATGGGCGAAGGGGAGACGAGGATGACGAGGACGGAGTGGAAATCGAGAAGTTCGAGGTTTCTGAATGGGACTTGGCTAACGAGTTTAATCCAGACAGACGTCGTCACAGGCAGACCAAAGAAGAGGCTACATATGGTATCTGGGCCGAACGTGATTCTGATGAGGAGAGACCGAGCTTCGGAGGCAAGAGGTAGAGCCTTTCTACACCACTGTTCTGTAGCTTATGATCCATTCTATAGTAGGGCCGATATCCTTGTCATTGCGTTTATTACAATTTTGCTCTGGTATTGAGCTTGTTGGATGAGTGACACACCATGTGTAGTTCTTGGAATTTAAACCACCTCAGTGTAATTGCAGCTTGTCGAAAATATAGTTTCAGTAAAAAAAAAAATAAAACAATATAAAATGTGTATATCTTTCACATTCATTATTATGAGACTTTTTTTTTTTTAGCCAGGACTGAACTGATACTGGGTTTATTTTTTTTTTATTGGTGTAAAACGGAACAGATCTAAAGACTACACGGCACCCGTGAATTTTATAAGTGCCGGCCTGAGGAAGACTGCAGCTGAGGAAGAAAGGGAGCAGCATGACTCCGATGACTCTGATGAAGATGGAGAAGCACCCCCGCCACCTCGTCCTACTGCACCCAGAAAGCTGCAGACGGTATGCTGAATTCAATCATTCCTTTTAAACATACATTAGAACTAATGTGATTTGCCAGAACAATTATTTTATGTGTTAGTGTTAGTAGAACTACGTTCTAGTGACGCTTGATCACAGAAACAGATTCATATTATATGAATTTAAATCACTGTTATAAGTCCCTTGACTGAGTTTATAAGTATTATAGAATGTGTGGAATGTCTTTGATTATAAATAAAAGTATACCACATGCGGGTTGAAATGAATAGTTGGAAATTGCTGTCTGTTTCCCCCCCCCCCGCTCAAAACATTGTACAGGGCGCGAAATTTTAAAACCTCGCAGAAGACATTTGCAGGCAATATCCGACCAGGGCAAGACATTGGTACCTGGGAGAAACACACACGAGGCATTGGCCAGAAGCTACTACAGAAGATGGGGTACATCCCAGGCAAAGGCCTTGGAAAAAATGCACAGGGTATTGTATCTTTCTGTGATAATGAAAATCGTCTGCTGAATGAATTTTAATCTGTGATTAATCTATGTCCTGATTTGTGGATGCTTCTGCAGGTATTGTAAACCCAATTGAGGCGAAAGTACGTAAGGGAAAAGGAGCAGTGGGGGCTTATGGGAATGAGAGGACTCAGCAGTCAATTCAGGACTTTCCAGTGGTAGACTCCGAGGAAGAAGAAGACAAGGTAAGTTGCTTCGTATAGCGATTTGGATTTAATCACCATGTTTGCCCTCAGGAATGAAACATTTATTGTACCTGAATCTTTCAAAGGTAAATTATGTGAATTTATATTCCGGCAATGTATATCTTTATCTTTCTTGCTCTTTTCCTTAAGGAGTTTCAGAGGGAATTGGGGCAATGGAGAAAAGAGCCGGGGGCAGGAAAGAAAAAGCCTAAATACTCCTTCAAAACTGTGGAGGAACTGAAAGCTCATGGAAAAATCTCCAACAAGAACATGAGCCAACCAGCTGGAGAACTTGCACAAGTTAAGGTAGGAACATTATAGTCTGTTAATAGCAAAAAAAAAATCCCCTGTTTTCGTTTGCCAGAAAGTGTTTTTTCCTTTTAATATTTGAATTTTTTTAATACACACCATTTTTTTTAAGGTGATAGATATGACGGGCCGGGAGCAGAAGGTCTACTACAGCTATAGTCAGATGAGTCAAAAGCACAGCATTCCTGAGGAGGCACCGATGAGTACAAGTGCACGAGAGCAGAAAAGCTCCGTATTTGCTCTGCCTGAACTCGAACACAACTTAAAGCTGCTCATCGAGCTCACTGAGCAGGATATTCTACAGGTGCACTTTTAATATTTTTTCCCCCCAAAATTAAACCACCATTAAAGTTTAAATAGTTTCAGAAGGACAATGTTACTCATTTCTGTTCTGTTTCCACATTTAGTCATATTTATATGTATAAGAAACCTCAATATTTACTGTTTGTGCAATTAATTATTTGCATTTAATATATTTCCACCTTACATTAACATTAAGTAAGCTTTTAAATGCATTCTCGTGTTGAAAACTCACTAATGTTGATTCTGTGTGCAGAGCTCTCGGCGTCTTCAGCATGAGAGAGATACTGTGGTGTCACTGAGGCACGAGAGCACGACTCTGCAAGCACGGTTAAGTGAGGAGGAGAAAGCAGTGGAGAGACTAGATCAGGTCCTGGAGTTAGTGCTGCGTCTGGAAACAGCTGGGGAAGGAGGAAGCCCTCCACTCTCCCTTGAGGAGTGTGTCCAAGTCTTCCAGCAGATGCAGACAGACTTCTACAATGAGTACAAGAGCATGGGGCTCGCCGATCTCGCAGTGTCCACGGTACATCCAATACTAAATGAGAAACTTAGAAACTGGGACCCACTGAAGGTAAAAAAATAAAACGCATACCTGTTACAAGGAGAAAACATTTCTTTGTGCTTTCTTGATTTCTAATACCTGGTTAATTTTGTTGCTTTGTAGGACTGCTCATATTGTCTAGAGGAGGTGGGTCAGTGGCGGGCCATTCTGGAGGGTACACAGCTTCAACATAGTACACCTGACTCCAACCATATGGACCCTTACCACAGGTGAAACCCACTGCAGTCAGTTTACATATAAAGCCAGGTGTTAAAATTAGGACACCCCTATTAAATGAGGTTTAAATAAGGCAAGACACCTTCAAAAACCATCTGAGTAATGATGTTCTAATTTTGTGTACCTTACGTGATACACTTGTGTGTGATTTAAACATTTTAAGTGGTAATAAATTTGGGGATGTTTTTTAGACTATATTTTATAGAAAGTTTGAATTGTTTAGTTATATTACTTGAATTGTTAAAATTCATAATGAATATCCATATGTACAAATACGTTAAACACACAGGCTTTATTAGGGTGTCCTATTTTTTTTCACATCACTGTATATATTGTTTGTATGACTACATTCTGTAATAAATATTCTAAGCATACATAGGGAGAAAAAATTAAGTATTTATATAAGCTTTAATACAGATTTACATCTCCATTAATCAGTTAATTTAATTAGCTTAATTTTAGTGAACATGTATATGAATATAATTTAGTTACTGCAATGTACCATTTGTTTGAAATTTAAAACAATTATGTGTCTGTCTGCAGGTTGATCTGGGAAGTCTGGGTTCCAGTGCTGAGGAACTGTGTGGCACAGTGGCAGCCCAGAAATGTTGGTCCAATGGTTGATCTTGTGGATTGCTGGGCCCCTGTGCTTCCTCTCTGGATCCTTGAATATGTTCTGGAGCAGCTCATCTTCCCAAGGCTACAGAAAGAGGTCACTTACATTTACACATATTGTCCATTTTATTTTCAAAACACGTCTGTGCAGTAAGAAGTAAAATAGTTAATTATTTTGTTTTGCACGATAGTCACTTCTTTAAAAATACAGTGTACAGTAGAGTCGAAATTCGCGGAGGTTACGTTTTTTAGAGCACTCACAAATTGTGAAAAACTGAAATATGCCCCCAAACACTTTAATTTAATTTCAGCTTAACAAAAAGATAAACCTATATATGTGTGTGTGTGTGTGTGTGTGTGTGTGTGTGTGTGTGTGTGTGTGTGTGTGTGTGTGTGTGTGTGTGTGTGTGTGTGTGTGTGTGTGTGTGTGTGTGTGTGTTTTATATATGTGCATTTTGTAAATTGGCAAAAATGTTAAAATTAATTATTTATATTTCTGAAAGCATTCTTTGTTTGTAGCGTTTTTTTTCCACACCTGCCTAAAACACAGTGCTGTACATACATACATATAGTTAACCAGCCTAATTACTGTTTTGGTTCCACAGGTTGATAACTGGAACCCACTGACAGACACAGTACCCATCCATTCATGGATCCACCCATGGTTGCCTCAGATGCAGATACGCTTGGAGCCGCTATACCCACCTATACGCAACAAATTAGCAAACGCCCTCCAGCGCTGGCACCCCAGTGACGCTTCCGCCCGTCTTATTCTGCAGCCTTGGAAAGACGTCTTTACCCCTGGAGCCTGGGAGGCCTTCATGGTCAAAAACATTGTTCCTAAATTGGGTATGTGTTTTGGTCAACCTGAAAATATTTCCCAGTCACATTTCCATAATATCAATGGAAATATTCTTTTTGAATGATCAAAGGTGATGTAATGTGATTACAGAGTAATGTGGATGTGCGTTGCTGTGTTGTAGCTCTTTGTCTAGGGGAGCTGGTGGTGAACCCACATCAGCAGCTGATCGACCCGTTCAACTGGGTGATGGAGTGGGAGGGCATGCTGTCTCTCTCAAGTATGGTCGGCTTACTTGACAAGCACTTTTTTAATAAATGGCTACAGGTAGGTCTAAAACATCCTATTATTTCATAATTTGTTATACATATATACATACATTATGTACATTATATACATTTTATATATATATATATATATATATATATATATATATATATATATATATATATATATATATATATATATATATATATATATATATAATATAATTGTATTTGTTGTTATAGGTGTTGTGCTCTTGGCTGGGTAACAGTCCAAACTATGAGGAGATCACTAAATGGTATCTGGGATGGAAGGGCATGCTGTCAGAACAACTGCTCAGTCAGCCCCTTATAAAGAGGAAGCTGAACGAAGCATTGGACATCATGAACAGAGCTGTAGCCTCTGGACCTGGTACATTTTTTTTTTGCTTCTTTCGCTCTCTCACACACACCCACGAACACCTACGTAAAATAAAAACAAGCTAGTGCAGCAATACAGGCACAATACACTAAAGTTTGTTTTTTGTCAAGATAGATGAAAATGGATTAGATAGCATATTTCACTGAGCAGCCATGTCCTTACTTATACATTACCCCTCCCTCCTTCTTTACTTATACATTCACCCTCCCTCCTTCTTTACTTATACATTCACCCTCCCTCCACCTTTTCTTAAACATTAACTCCTCCCTCCCCTATATATTCACCCCTCCGTCCACCCTATCTTAAATATTAACTCCTCCTTCCTCTATACATTCAACCCCCATCCGTCCCACATTTTATTATACATTCAACACTCCCCCTTTCCCTGTACATTAACTCCTCCTTCCTCCTTCCACTTCTGCTCAAAGAATGCAGTAACTCCAGATTCAATTTCATTCAGTTAGTAAGTAATAATGAATGACATACTAAGTTAAACTAATGAGATGTTAAGTCATCATTCAGATATCGTATAATTATGAGATGTTAAGTCATAATTGAGATATTAAGGCATAAGTCTGAGATATTGTCTGGGTTTTTTTCTTTCTTTTTTTTATTGAATGCAATGCAGATCTGTACACTTTACGCACGAGTAGCGTACTCGGTAGTGCAAGCAGTATGATGTTTTAATTTTGTCACTGTATACGGACAGCTAAATATGAACTGGAATACTACAATATTTTTTTAAAGGAAGGTTATTTTGAGTCACTCCAGCTCACACGGGTGCGAAAGGGCAGCAAATCGCAGTCTTTGACACAATGTTGAAACCTTACAGTGTTGTGGCTAATTGAGAAAAGAACAAATTTAATATCAAAACAGAGACTAAGTGCAGAATCCAGGGTTGTGATGTCAAAGATTCAGGTTTTATTCCCTTAGAAATAAAGTGAGGCTGTTTCTTGGTAGTGCCAAAGTCATAGCAAAAAGAGCCCTTTACATTTACATATTTTATTGTTAATTAGTCAGTTTGTCATTTTTATCATTTGTTTTTGTTTCTTGCTTACGGTTCAAAAAGTCAACTGTAATTACCATATGATAGGCAGACTTCACAACAAATTAGAAAATGAATTAACAAATTAAAATGAATGGGAGCCTTTGTATTAGAAATTTAAATATCTTTAAAGCTCATCCATTAATCTGGGTGGAATACTGAGAGGAAAGTGCTCTGTTTGCCATATTTGGCAACCTTATTACTAACAGACTTTGACTTTCTCGTGTTTTCTGTCCCATAGGGAGCTACATGCAGCCTGGAGCAAAAGAAAATATCGCGTACCTAACCCAGACAGAAAGGAGGAAAGATTTCCAATACGAGCCACCAGCAGCATCGCAGCGTGAGGCAGAGGGCAGCGTTCCATGCTTACCTGTTACTGGCCCAATTTCAGCCTCCATGCCCACTAACTTCAAAGACCTGATCCAGGCCAAAGCAGAAGAAAATGGCATTGTCTTCATGCCTTTAGTTGGCAAGCGACACATGGGCAAGCAACTGTATACATTCGGTAGAATAATTATCTATGTGGAGAGAGGTGTAGTGTTTGTCGAAGGAAAAAAGACCTGGGTCCCTACATCACTACAATGTCTTATTGATATGGCCAAATGAGTACATTTCATGTTTGATATTGGTTATACCTTGTTTTATACTTTTGTAATATGTTCAGTCTCTGAGTGGCTAAGTAATAAATAAATTGCAAATTTTTGCAAGCTGATGGATAATTTAATATTCAAGTAACAATGTCCTTTATATTTGCTAGCAAATTACGTATGTATACAATGTTATATTAGTTCCTGGTTGAATGTGCACATTAGAACGGATCGGATGGCCATTTGGCTACAGCACAAAAACTGTTCAGTGGTGGAATTTAAAATATAAAAGACACCCTTCTGTTATCAGAAGTTACATCAAACATTCACGAATCCCGGTATGGATAACAGTAGAACAGCTGAGCCCACACAAAATTGGGGAAGAAACACTTGTGTTATCGTCAGTGTTGGGAAGGTTACTTTGGAAATGTTATACAGATTACAAATGACCCTTTTCAAAATATAATAAGTAGTGTTACTTAATAAAAGTAAAGTAACTGATTACATTTGATTACTTTCATTTGCCCACTAGGTGGCACTTTAAGTTAACATTCTAAGAGGAAAAAAAGAGAAAATGGGTTCTAATTTTATAAGTATATTTTATTGGAGTACAGCAAAAATTCTCTGGGGTCATGCGTACACTCTCGGCATCGCACTACAGTCCCTGTCCCAATATTTGAGACCCTGCAGTAGTCTAAATGATTGATTTTACATGAGATTGTTCAGATGTAACCCTATTTGTAATCTTTAACATTTCCATAAGTAACTGGAATTTAACTGCACATTTTTTCTCAGTAACTGTAAAGACTTACTGTTCCATTCATTTTGTAATTAAATTATGCGATGCTATGTTCTCCCCGTGCCTCAAGGAGGTTTTTCTCCGGGTTCTCCGGTTTCCTCCCAGTCCAAAAACATGCACGGTAGGTTGATTGGCACATTGGAAAATTGTCCCTAGTGTATGAATGTGTGTGTGAATGTGAGTGTGTGTGTGTGTGCCCTGCGATGGGTTGGCATTCCATCCAGGGTGTATCCTGCCTTAATGCCCATAGACGCCTGAGAGAGGCACAGGATCCCCGGGACCCGAGGGAAGATCGGATAAAGCGATAGAAGATGAATGAATGAATGAATTATGCGATGCTATTACATGCAACTAGTTACTCCCCAACACTGGTCATCATGCATTTTTAGCTAAATGCATTTTTTGAAAAAAATGTTTCAAATGGTGTCTGGAGAGGGTACAAACATGCTTAATGACATGAATTAACTAGGCTGGACTCGAACTAAAGGCCTAAAGGGGTCGAGGGACAAATAGCACAAGGCTATGATGAGCCCACTGGGTACTCACTGAGTTACTGGGTAACATGAAGCCTGACAAATGTATGTGGAGAGTCTCATCTTGCAGCGGCACAAAAGTTCTGCAAGGAAACGGAGCAAGAAAAAAAAAAGGGGGGGGGGGCCAAGCATCTAGTGGAATGAGCCCTGAGGTCCCTTGGAGGCTTCACTACCATAGATTCATAAAGGTGTTGCTGAGCTCAAGAAACAGAGCTGGTCAATCTATCTGAAAGAGCTAGTCCTATGAGTGTTACCCCCACTGGGCATATATAGTGTTCAGCCTCTGATCTTGTGCAGAAGAAAAGGGAGGAGGGTGAAAAGCAGAGAGCTCGGTCACACCAGTGAATCATGCTGGGTTGCATTAGGCATGAAGGTCAAGTTAGACATGAAGAGGAAGAAAAAAAAAAACCCTTGAAAAGTTATTGATAGAGCCTCTAGCGCTATGGAGAGGCGCCATTCTGCAACTGCACTTCTGGTGACTGGTAGTGAATGCAAAGCACCCTTCATATATCTATGGATGACAGGGTGATAACAAAACCCAGCATAGACTGTAATAGTAGAATAGGATCTTCCACCATCAAATATCAGTGACTCGGCACCTAAAGTCTCCTCAAAACTCCTCGCCACTTGCAACCTTACCAAATAGTGACAATATTTGGTGATTTTTTCCGCCACCAAACTTCACTGTTTTCTGGGTGAATCTCGGATCCATGCGGGCTCCAGTAGGTCTCCTGCAATATTTGCGGCGACTGTGGTGTAATTCAACAGAAGATTCATCTGAAAAATCCACCTTCTGCCACTTTTCCAGCGTCCATCCTTTTAGCAGGCTGTGGGCCTTGGCAAATGCCACACGGTTTTTCAATCGTCTTTTGTTTAGTGCTGGCTTCTGGGCACTGATTCGACCATGGAGGCCATTTCGAGATAGAATCCGACAAACTGTTCTGGTTGACACGGGGACTTCAGGTGACCAGGTCTCGTGGAGCTCTGCTGCAGTGGAAAATGGGCTGGCCTTGGATTTTCGAGCCAACAAACGGTCCTCTCGAGCAGTTGTCTTGCGGGGTCTGCCTGACCTGGGCTTGTCAAAAACGTTCTCCAGTCTCTTCAAATCTTTTTTTTATCCTCTGTACTTGACGCTGAGACACATTGAAGGTGTCTGCCACATCAGCAGTGGATCTGGTCTTCAGCCTCTTGATAATCAACACTTTAGTCTCAGGGTGAATCTTAGGCATGTTTGCAGAGGTCTAGTTGCAGTTGAGGTGAAGGTCTAGTGTACTGGGGTTCTTTTTATACACACCTGAGACCTAATTGATCCATTATTAGTCACAGGTGAAGCTCATATGACAAGGCGACAACACTTATGTCTTTGCAAAAATGGACTCAATGGGCTTTACCAAGCTGTGAATATTAGAATACTTTTTGACAGTTTCGTTTTGCACTGAAACATTATTACAAAAGCTGTTGGGATTAAAATGAGCCATTTCTTGTAAAAAAAAATCTTGATTAGAAATATATTTCAGCGGCACTTCAGGTCAATTTGTACACAAGCGACAAGACTTTTGTCAGGGACTGTACATGAAGGGTACATGTCTAAAGTGCCTCTCAAGTATGAACGGTCAGAGTCCGGAGACCAGGATGATTAGTAATGACAACTGGTAATGTGCTCTTACTGGGTGGAGGAGTGGTGAGCTGGCTCAGCAAGAAACTGTCAACTGTTGCACTGTGTACAGCGGAGGCTGAGTATGTTGAACTAAGCCAAGCGGCTCAGGAATGTTCCTGGAATAGCTGAATGACCTTGAAATGGATGTTCCACCTGTGGTGATTCCTATTATTCAATGCCAAAGCACATAGATATTAGCTGTTATTATGTACACGAATGTGTACAGAATGTACAAATGGAGCTGTAATACTGTTCTACAGTGCAAGTTTGTCAACTTATGAGCAAAGAACAACTGATGGAAAGGAGGATACCTTGAGAGGACTTAAGAAGGAATCCACACTCATCTGGGTGACACCAAATGTTCTTTAATTTCAGCTAAATATAAAAATGTTTATTATGTAAAAAAAAAAAAAAAAAAAGACTATACAGTGTTTTGTTCAGTTGTAATATGTTAGGTCTGCAGGACAACCCTAGAAATAAATTGTTCATATTTGCACTGTAATTATTCAATAAGTTTCCTCCATACGTGCTAGCAAATTATATACAAAATGTTTTATTAACATGCAAATTACAACCGATCAGAAGGCCATTTATCTACAATACAAAATCTGTGATAGAATTTTGAATATAAAATTCGCCGGTTTCTAGAACACTACCGTTACGTCAAACATTCAAGAATCCAGATCCTAATGTTCTTTATAGCGCAATGGTTCCAGTGATCTTCTATGTAGAAAACCCATCCGGTAAGGCAGTCAGTTCTGATCCTTTAGTTGAGCACCAACAGTTGTCTCGGACCATCACGGAGTCATTAAAATTCTTTCTGGAGATCTGCCAAAAAAAAAGAAAAAGAAAAAAACAAACACTGTATTATGACCTGATAATCTGACAGAAATATTATGGCATGCAATTGGCAGTAGCTCAGTGGTTAAGGCATTTGGATCTGGACCGGACCCCCAACCCCATATAAAAGATCTGGACTGGACCCCCAACCCCAATTGCTCAGTTCTAAGTTGCTCTGGATAATAGCGTCTGCCACACGCAGATGTAAATGTACTACACTATATAGAAAAGCTGTATCTCAGGAACGTACCGCTTTTCTTTAGCATCTCTCCTTTTCTAGACCGAGCCATCATATCCAAAAACTGATCAAACAGCTTCACATACTTGGCCAGACTCGTGTGCTTGTAATCTGAAGGCGAGAAATAGAAACCCCTAAACATATATGTATAAACCAATATCCAAAATATGTATGCAAAATTCAGATTATTTTTTTTTTAATTGTTATATTTGGTACATGGTTGCGCGTACCTCGGAGTTTGCGCCGTTCACCGGGTCCCGTTCCGTTTTCTTTCTCTTTTATGTCCTCCCCCTCTTCGTCAGCAGTTAGAGGTTTGTCCAGCTCTTCACAAATAAGGCTGCGCACACACAGAGCACAGAGTCCCGGGAAATGTTTCTCTGTCCTGCATACTCATACGTTGTAATTCCAATTTGGATTACCTAAAATCTACACTCAAATATTAAATTTGAATAAAAATTAAAAATCAAAATCAAGCCTAAAAAAGCCTAAAATCAAATACACAATTACCTACCTGATTGTAGGAACCTCGAACGGGTCAAATTTGTCCAAGTGTTTCAGGTCAATTGGTACGGAAATTCGACCTGCAGTGCACACACAACAAGGAAGTGATTGAGGAAATAGCCCAAGAAAAAAAAAAGTTATTTCAATTTTAGCAATGGTGACCAGTGTTGTGGAGTACTTAGTCACGCGTAACGCCGTTACATCATTTAATTACAAAATAAGTGTAACAGCAATTCGTTAAACACAGGGAAAAAGAGTGTGTAATTAAATTACAGTTGCTAATGAAAATACATTTTCCATGTACATCTGAACAATTCCACGTAAAATTTCACGTACGGCATGATTTTCAACTGAAACGTGAATTTGATTTGAATGATGTCAGTCTGCTGCAGTCTCATTTAGAAAAACAGAGCCGATTTTTTTCAAGGGTTTGAAAAAAAGGGTTTTTTTTTTCTTAGAATGTCAACTTAAAGTGCCACCTAGTGGACAAATGAAAGTAATCAAAGGTAATATGTTTACTTTAGTGTATTATCTTTACTTTTATAAAGTAATTAAAAAGTTACACTACTTATTACATTTTGAATAGGGTCATTTGTAATCTGTAATCTATTACATTTCCAATTACTGTGATGAATATGATAAGCAGTTATAAAGCCGGGTAAACGTAAATTGGCTTCGAATTTGAGAACCAACAGAGTTAGGAAACAAATCTCCCGATGTAGCCTTTACAACGGAAAGCACACACCCCACGACTCTCACCTGTTTTAGGATGAACGCTAAATGGACTTTTCAGTAAATGGTTGACGCCTTTGCTGACATTAACATCCAGGCGTGGGTAGCAGTACTGCAGCATGATCTCCTTGTCGAGGTACTGCGCTCCCTTCTTACTGGTAGTCTGGTCCACAAAAGCAACCCATTTAGTAATTCTTTGTGTTGTACATACCATACGAATCAAGCACCATCATTTCCAATTTCATAAACGAACAATCATATAAAAAAAAAAAAAAACAAAAACACAGTTTTATATTTACCCTTTTCTGATGCACTGCGGATCGGAGGTGCTCCCAGCGCTTCATTGGATTTGTCTCAGTCTCATAAGTGTTTAATAACTCTTTTCTGATATGTGCATCCGATGTTAAAGAAAACCCTGGAATAGAGCAGCTCTGTCCTGGGCTAGTTTCTCTTTAGAAATACACTGTATACATAAACATATTGTTGAGCACATAAAGCCTGATATAAAGGATATCTTCAGGCAACAGGTTGAGCACTTTGTCAACACTTGCTTTGCTGCCCATTAGGTCCTGTCCATCAATTGCGTACTGGGGGAAGTAGTGCTCCACGACAACAAGAGACTGGCTGTAAAGAACATACACAATTAATAAAAGGGTCTGCATGTAACAGACGGTGCATTAAATGTCTGGACCAGAACAGAGAGGTGTATGAATATACTGTGATTACTGGTTTCTATAATGATGCATATGTTTAGTATGTCACCTGATGAAGGGGTGAATGGGGTCTGATAGCAATACTTTCTTCACTGTCTCCTCCCCACCCTATATGCACAAATACACAATGTACACAAAAAAATAGTCTAATCATAAAAGGCAATAGAACATGATTAGAACATGAATAGAACATTAGTTAAAGCAAACGGTGTTTCAAAGTAAGTCAACAAAGGCGAAACAATTACAACAAAAGCACACTTTAAATCAATGGAACAATAGTCTGCACGTCTAATCGTAAACCCTTCGTTTGATTCATTTAATAAAATTGTTTGGGGTTTTACATCATCTCCTTACACCATATCACCAATAGTTTGTGGACAACTGGTCATAAGTGTGGTATGTGATTTTGAGCATAGCATTCCACACCTAGTCCCAATTTTCTCTTATAACTCCTTCCACTCTTCTGGGAAGATTTAGGAGATTTGCGCTAATTCGGACACAGGGGTGTTAATGAAGCCAGGTACTGATGTAGATGAGGCGAGGACGTCCGGGGTGCAGTCAGTGCTCCGATTCATCTCAAAGGTGTTCAATAGGGCCGAGGTCAGGGCTGTGTAGCAGGAGATCTTCCACTCCATACCTTTATGGAGTTTGCGTTGTGTACATGGGAATACCCTGGCTTCCGGTCCAGCTCTGCATTGACTTTAAACATTGACTCACAAACTTGAGGTGTAAATTTACACAAGTACACAGCTTTCTCTGAAATAATGGATTTTTCACAAATCCCAAATCTTGTGTAAATGTTGCTGAAGACCCAGTATTAGAAGTAAGTAATCAATAGTTATTGTTTACACCAGGGGTCACCAACGTGGTGCCCGTGGGCACCAGGTAGCCCCCAAGGAGCACATGAGTAGCTCTCAGGCTTGCTATAAAAAGTGCACAACTCATCAGTGAGATGCGTCTATAATGTAAAATGTAGTTAATTCGTTGTTGATAGTCACTGTCAAGTGTATTTACATAGATAAATGAGTATCATTAATAATAATAATAATAATAATAATATATAACTAAAGGTAAATTTGTTATTTCAGAGGAGTATTTCAAACTGGTAGCCCTTTATATGACTCGGTGTCCATGTAGTAGCTCTCAGTTACAAAAAGGTTGGTGATCCCTGGTTTACACTATGTTTGGCATGTGCATATTTGCACATATTTTCTTTTTATTAAAGGTCTATTGGTGTGTGGTGAGTCTGGAGAATTCTAGTCTTTCTGTGGTGCGCGTACACACAAATAAGGATTTCGATGAGTGAGTATTCTTTAATTTTCAGCGTCTTAGAAGATTTTAATAAACATTTCTATTTACATCATTTGGCAATACGCCCTTATCCAGAGCGACTTACAACTAAGCAATTGAGGGTTAAGGGCCTTGCTCAAGGGCACACTTATGGCAGCTTGGTGGTGGTGGTGGGGTTTGAACCTGTGATCCTCTGGTCCAGAGGCCAACACATAAACCACAGGGCTACCACCTCCCACCTAAATAGCTTTCTAAAATAATATAAAACAATAAAGTCAAACTTGCCTTGACTAAGCTGAGGTACTCTGCAACAGCTGAACGAGCCGCCACTGACAGTTTCCTGGCGGCTTCGTCACAAACCCAACAATGCACTCCTCTCCTGCCCGAGTAAACCCACAGAAGATGCTGGAAGCCAAAGTCCTCTGTTCAACAACAAATGAGCAACATGTGACGCTGCTATTTCATACACAGTGACACAGTGCTCTAGCTGCTGGAAATCTAATCTTGTTTTCTATTTAGCATTTTTGATTAACTATCAGCAAGATTACCCAGCAGGCAAATTTTTTTTTTTTGTCTCTTGAATTCTTACCTCTCAGTGCCCGGTCCAGAATCCGAATAGCAATGGTCATCAGAGTCCAGCACTTACAGCAAATATCTGCAGCACTGGAAATAAATATCATTCAAGCACATGGTAATAATAGCAAATTCTAGTTCTGGAAACAAGATAAATGCTGAGGTACCTGCAGCAGCTTCTGACGTCATCATAGTCAGTCATGTCGATATCAAACACCAGCTCCTTCTCAAGAGCCTGAAAGGTTCCAGACTTCACCGTGTTGTGCTGACTGGGCTGTTGGTCACAAAAACAGGTTTCCATTCTTCAGCTATAAATACATGGCAATTGCTTGTGCATGGTAATAGGACGTGGTGCTTTTACACGTCTGACGGCTTGGTGCGCAAGCTCACCCTGTGGCTGTAAACGGCTCCGATGTCAATCTTATACGGATTCATTTTCTGCATCTCCTTCTCCAGGTCATTCTGAGTGCTGAACGATTGATACCGAACATAGATGTCATCTTTGAGGGTGAACGAGAACTCGCGGTTCTGGAAGTAGTTCTTGGACACTGAAAAGGATAAAGGTTACAAGAAAAAGTTAATAGGCACATCAAAGAAACATTCATTAAAGTAGACAAATATACACCGAACGGTGCAGAATATTAATAAATTAAATCAATATGAGCGGTGAAGTGAAGTAACACTGATTATCTCTTCATAAAGGCCCTGGTTAGTGGGATATACTAAGCAGCAAGTGAACATTTTGAAGTCAATATTGATGTCTAAGAATCGGCTATAGCTGTTGTAGGATATTCCTGGCCTGCAGTGTCAGTATCTATGAAAAGTGGTCCAAAATAGGAACAGGGGAGAAACACACATGATCCAACAGATGAGCTACTGTAAAATTAAATGATGTCAATGCACAAGTCAGCCATAAGTGGGACCAACAAAATATTAGGCAGGTAGTCATAATGTTATCCCTGATCGGTGGTCTGAGGAACTGAGTGCTTATAAAAAAAAAAATGTTGGCTGTGTTGCTGGACATGACACTTATATAACAGGAAACAGTATTATTTACAGTACTAAAAAAATTTGAGGTAATTAGGTACTGCAAATCCTCACTCGTCGATGAAACCCCAAGTCCATGGACTTCCTCACTGTGTTTCACATCTCACATATATGGACATTTTGTACAACACTTTAATACTGGACTGGAAAAGCACAGAGACACTTTAAAACTTTAATAGCAGCACATGGACACTTTAGTGACAATCACACTGGTACACTTTGTTCTGCACTTCTGTCAATATCCACAGACATATCCATCCATCAATCCATTTCTAGAATATATATATATCTAGATATATATATATATATATATATATATATATATATATATATATATACATACCACACACACACACACACACACACACATATATATATATATATATATATATATATATATATATATATATATATATATATATATATACATATATATATATACTATAAGATATATACACATATACATACATTTTTTATTTACTTTTATTTTACATAATCTATTTACATGTTGGACAATCATATACACAACAATTTCACATCATGCGCTGTACGAATGCATATGCGACAAATAAAAAATCTGACTTAAATGCACAGTGATACAAATGACCAATCAATGAAAAGTAAGGCTTCCCAACACCCAATCACACTTCCCAAATTCCAAACCAAGTACTTCATTTCTGAACTCTCTGCTTGACAATATCTACAACAGATTCCATCAATACCACTTTTATTTCTTCACTTTTATTACATGCATGCCAATGCTTGAACCCAAAAGAACCCAAAATCCGTTTTGTATTTTCGATGCTTTAAAGTTGACCTACTACTGTTTTGATGACAGTCGTTGACGTCATCTGGCGCCAAGTTCCTGAGCACGCATTTCCTACCTTCCCCTGAAAACAACTGAAATCTATAGCCGAGCCGACAGAAAGATAAGCTTATAACCTGCGCTTATAAACAAGTGTAAATCTGCCGCACTGTATTGTTTAAGTATCAGCATTCATCTCCATACGCTCTCGCCTTTTCCCCCCATTCACAGAGCTAAAAGAACAGTGTGAGGAAAGCAACATAAGCAAGCAGACTCACCGCCACCGTAACTCAGCCACCGGTAGTATTGCGCATATGGAAACAGCCTGCGGTAATACAGCGGCAGTAAATCCGGTAAACAAGCAGTGTGAAAGTCGGAGGTCGGCATTGTTTAGTAAATAAACTACTGCACAACACTGACAGCCCGGTCAAACCGCAGCGCGGGAAATAGAAGGAAGTGACGCAAGGAGGAGGAGTGAAAATATCGAGCGGTGCTCGCTGCTGCCATTTCCCGTCTCGGAGGATATGCAAATATCTGTACCTGGTGATAAACGCGTTAAGTGGAGGGAGGAAAAATAATTAAGTGATTTAAATGATGCATGACACACACCACAAATATGTTTCAATGATACATAATGAATTGGAAAGTTTGTTTGTGGTAGATTTTAAGAAATAAGTGAAGACCCATGTTAATTATGTATGTAGAGCGGCCACTGTTGAATTTGATTTATTCTACAGCTGCTACAAGATTTCAATGACATCATTTATTATTATTATTATTATTATTATTATTATTTTATTATTATTATTATTATTATTATTATTATTATTTAAATTGTTATTATCTTTAAAAGTTACCAATAGAACATGCTCGATCTCACTATACCTTATATACCAGACTACGGCCCTTTTAATCCGGTCCACTGAATATCAGAACAGAATTGGCCAAATTGAAAGTGAAACCGCAAATCCTCTCAATATGCACAGCGAGCAGGAATATATCGAAGGTTAAACCAGAATTCCCGCTCCGTCGGAAGCGATTCGGACCCTGAGCCAAAAAGTCAATGTGGCCCCTGAGCCAAAAAGTTCTCTATAGTATTTAATAACGTACTGATCACATTTCTTAACCAATAAATCCGGGGAAAAGGAAATTAAACTGTTAAAAATGCGACACAAACACGTCCTTTATTACCAAACAAGTCAATTCAAATTAGCTTTCTTTCAGCATGATTTTTGAAAATTGTTGTCAACCTTACAAAATAGTTTGGAACTGTGTGAGAATGATCACTCTTTCCTTTGTCTAATAAGGCACTCTAATGAATGCCTAATATGCTCCTTTATAGTTTTAGGTTTGTGCATATTTTCCACTTCTAATTATTTATCAAGGCAATGGTTTTACAAAAGAAACATTTTAAGCAAAAGTTTCAATTTGTTTTTCAAACCATTTTATTTTAGAATTAAAGTCTACAATTTTTCAGCATCCAACAATAAAGTCTTTGCTTGCGTAAAGGCCAGTCACCTGAAAGCTATGCGTCTTGTGTTTTCAAAGTGAGAGGGTTAAAGTAAGTATATTTTTAGTCCTACATTTTTTATTTTATCAGCCATTCTGACAAAACTGTCACAACATCAGGCCATAACAAAGGGTAAGACAGAAGGCAAGGTACAGAAGCAAAAGTCATCTGAATGGCAGTGGTCAGTGCGATAAGGCTTCCAGTCGCAAGCTCAATCCACCTCCAACCCACTAGTTTTCATTGTTCAGTTTTCCTGTTTCTTTGGTTCCTTCATGTGCGGGCGGAATTGTCTCTTCCTTAGTGGAAAATCCCTGAGCTGGCCTTCCTTTTTTTTTTTTTTTTTTTTTTTATAAGCCCTTCCTTAGGATGACAGAATGAGCTTCCTTCCAAACAACTACTGGAATGTGAACTGTGTAGGTTTTTACTCGCAGCTGATCATAGATGCAAAATGTTTACCAACCAGAAGTCATATTATAAGATTTGAGTTGAGATCTTGCGGTTAAAAACAAGAGTAAACAAGTAAACTAAATCTAATCTATAGGTCCCATTCAAAATAGGTGTATGTGAAATACAAATAATGTGTATATACATGTGCAGTATAGACTTTTTGCCGTTAAAATAGTGAGTACGTTTTGTACATTGTGGAACAAAGCATTGGTCAACGGTTAAACAGTGGCTGCAGCTGATTTCCTTCTTGCCCAGTCTGTAACATCGAACTCTTCACTGCCAGTCATTTCCGGTGTTTGCACTCGTCAAGGCATCATTTCAATGCTTTTCGCAAACCTAATTTGGAGAATTTCTATCATGATCAATTCGTCCAATAATTACATTATTACATTTACAGCATTTAGCAGACACCCTTATCCAGAGCAACTTACAACTGAGCAATTGAGGGTTAAGGACCTTGCTCAAGGGTCAACTAGTGGCAGCTTGGTGGTGGTGGGGTTTAACCCAGTGATCTTCCGGTCCACAGGCCAACACCTTAACCATTGGGCTACCACCTCCCTAATTATTCATTATTACCATGAATTACCATTATTACCATTACTATTAATTATTATATTAATAAGGGAGGCTACCACCTACCTTATTATTATTATTAATTACACTATGAAACAGCAATTGACTTAAGACCTCAAAATGTGTGCAGTAGAATATTACAGTGGGATTGAGTCTCCACGTTCAGGTGAGAATGTGATCTATTGCTTTAAAAAGATGTCGCGGGTATTAAAAAAAAAACGCGCCAATATAATACATTTGATCATGTGGTTAATTAAGTATGCATGTGAAATACATTTCTAGAAAGTGCATAAACTGTCTCAATACATTTACATTTTACATTTGCAGCATTTGGCAGACGCCCTTATCCAGTGGCGACTTACAACTGAGCAATTGAGGGTTAAGGGCCTTGCTCAATAGTGACGTGAGTCATGTGAGTGTGAAATGAAAACAAAGTAGATTATTTACTATATCTTTTTCACCAACATGTCTTCCGAGCAGAAACTAAAAGTGAATAGACTAAGCAGACATTGTATTACGTACAAACATAAACATGTTTCCTGATTATCTTGATTGGAGTTTAGAGGAAACACAGCATGCACCCAGTTGAGACATAATTAATAACCCCTTTCACCTGTGTTGAGTGTGTGTGTGTGTGTGTGTGTGTGTGTGTGTGTGTGTGTGTGTGTGATATAAAACTCTTTTTGATATCATTTTAGACCTCATGATATAACACATAGCTCAATAGTGTCTCGATCAAGCAAATGATTTATATACGATTCCGTCTCCTGTCTCTCTCCAGCACTTGTAATTAAAATGACAGAGCAGATACAATACAAGCTCATTAAGATTGTGAAGTTCTTTTGTTCTCCTAAGAGGTAGGACTTTTAAAATTGCTTTATTTTAACTCTACATCAGACGAGAGAAAAACGAAGAGATACTGTGAGACGCACTATCCAGAAAGGTGTCCATTAAATATTTAATCTGACCCGCTCCTTTCTTTTGAATTCACAGAAGTGAATCTGTATTCATGTTTTATACAGCTTCACACACTTCACAGGGTGTTGCTATGACTACGTTCCTCCTATCATAAGGGCATTGTTTGACACTGAAAGGCGAAACACAATGCTCATGTATTTATGTTATCTCTCTTTCTCTCTCTCTCTCTTTCACACACACACACACACACACACACACACACACACACACACACACACACACACACACACACACACACCCCTCTCTTTTCCAAAGCTTTGTAGATATACAATGACATTCACTACTGAAACACAGTTTCAAATAGTCCATAGATCAGTCAATACCGTTATCATACCACCCTGGTACATTATACATTCAAGCAAAGCACCTTTCCCACTAATAAAGAATGGGTTCCTCTGTGCAAATCATAGCCTTATTAATAATTCAAATTCTGATTGCCAGTACACCAAATACATCTAAACAACTATTCAGTCTGATGTCGATTGAACGCTGCTATTTATTTTTATATTCATGGTGCACCTGCTACACAACATGCTTTACCTTTCACGGTTTCTTAAATTAAACTTAGATTAGCTTTTGATTTAAGGTTAATTACTGATATCCAAATGCATCTAAACCCTGTGCAATCTTACGTCTAACTAATAAAGTCTTCCTGTTTGTTTTAATTCACATTGTGCCGGCTACACAACATGTTTTCTTACGTTAAAAAAATAGCTGAACATTGCATGCAATGCAATTTTATTCGATCTGCTTTATTGCTCCGCAATTCCCTCCAGATGGAATGGAAAAATCATTTGTCGAATTTTAGGGAGGACTATGCTTTCCTCAGCAGTATTGACTCGGCACGGGAAATCTCAAGAGCAACGAAGCGAGAGGAGACTCAGTAATACAATCAATTTGACAATATTGGCAAATATTGATTGCTTAGATCGCGCACCCAATTCACAAATACGAGCCAGAATACATGTGTTTGCTGAGTTTTTCCTTTCAGGACCAGAGGAAATGTGCTTTGCGTTTAGGGTATAGAGGTTCACAGGAAACAGACACTTTTATGTAGAGCGCCGCTCATTTTATGGCTCGCAGCTCATCCCATTCCAGAGCCTATTTTGCGAATATAATGTGACCCGAAGGATGATTTAAGAGGAGAATATTGTAATGTTTAAACTTTAAATTTGCATAGGAAAAATTATCTGCAGAATGACATATTATTCATTAATTCTGTACTTCATATAGAAAGCCACTCCATATCATTATGTTTAAAGACACACATTTCCAGAGTACCATGAACTAGTTATTTAACAAGCAGTGCAAAATAAAATCTGTCTTACTCACCGATCGTTACCACATGCTTGAAGAGGACACAAGTCTCTGAGTGCTTAAATGCACAAATACACAGTTTCCATATGATATAAATAGTTTGACTTTGTCTGACTAGTTTGACTAGTTTGGTGTGTATGGCATTAATTGATTGTTACAATAAGCTTAAATGTTTATTGAGAAATTCTACATTTATTTTCTATTATCGTCATGAAATCGCAACCCACAAAAGCACAAATACCAACCTTTCCACTGTCACATTATATATCTCTGAGACTATTCCCCTGATGCCATGTAGTCATAGACAGCTAATTAAATAGCCAAACATGAGCATCCATCATAAGCACAGCCCCAGGGCATCATCATCACCATAACCCTGCTCCTGCGTTGTGTGTGTGTGTGTGTGTGCGTGTGTGTGTGTGTGTTTTAATACTGGGGGAAGGGATGAATTTTACTTTGGGGGAGCTCAGAGGTGTCCCAATGGCATATTTAAACCTTGGGCTCGAAAATAGGGCAAATAAAAGAAAAACAAAAAGATAAAGATTTATCACTACGCTTAGAATGAAACTGGATACAAATAAGTTTTTTTTTCTGACTGAACAGATAACGTGTCATAAACAAATATGCATATAGGCATGAATACGAAGTATGGATTTGTTAAGTATTGGTATTTAATATTCAAAGTTTAGAATAGGTTTGTTTCTATTCTTATTTCACTATAATGTGCTTATTTTCACTATCATTTTTGCAATTCATAGGGAAGGGAGGGAAGAAAATGTTTTGGGAAATCTATACATATTACTGTGTAGATTTCAGGACCTGATGACTCTTGCCACAGAATAAATATCAAGTCCAATATCAGAACGCCAAGTGGGTGAAATACTATTTAAACCCAGTCTAAACACTGCTCCAATCTTCCAATTATATTTCAGCCATGACAAAAAAAAAGATCACAAGTTTAATATTGGGAGTGGAACGTGGATAGGTTTGCTTTAGGTGGATTAGATTTGCTACTCCGCTGCAGAGCGAGCATGACGACTGCTGTGTTAAGCACGCTCAAGCATAGAAATGTCGCTGCTGCAGATTTGACCCAAATAGTGGAGCAATGAAAATGAAGATAGAAAAATGTGCTTGATGCAAAATTATGAAAGAACCATTCAAGTTTTATGGCTGAACTACAGTTACACTTAATCATAATTGCATGCAAACAAAAGATATTTGTCAACAAAAGATATTGAACCACTGCTCCATATATCTGAAAGACCTCCTTAAAGGGAGAATCAAGTATACGTTTATGGACACTGATGCAGGGTATTTGTACATTTATTTAAGTGCAGGAATGATGTATCCCTTCCTCCACTACATGGTTAGCAACAGCTAGCTTGAGGGTAGGAGCTGATAAATGACCAAAGCGATGTGAAATCTTTCTATTGTTACAAATAAAATAGAGGAATTAGTCTTATCGGATATTTTTAGGGTCAGAGAGCAGGGCCAGTCATGATATGGTCCCCCAGGAGCAGAGAGGGTTAAGGATTCACTTGAGGGTGTTGCAATTATTTAAGCCGCACAGACTGGCCCTATTATGTCATAATAGTTATGTTGTTATTCATGACAGTTTTGAGCCATATACCGACCATAAATGTCCAACTTCATGAGTCATTAGACATTTGATAATGCAAATCTCTCGAGCTTGTAAAGATGAAGTGCTATACATCAGATTGTATGCAATGTCTTCATGTGATACGCTGGAAACCAGGAAGCAATTTTGGGTCACCCCAGGGAGCTGTTTGAATGTTTGAAACCGAGAGCACTGAGAGAGTGGCACAGATATACACATCATTCCACACTAAAGCCATCACACTACAAACCCCAAGGGGTACGCGACGCTTCGCAGCTGCGTAGGAGGGGGTATCTATTGATCTGCCGCAGTGCATCCTAAAGTCTGCACAAACACATGATGATTCTACGTTTACACAATCAAGCCATTTTAATGAAACCGCTTGAGAGAAAGCAAAATAAACTGTAGTGATAATTACAACAATGATACTAGGGACAAGACATTTTAAGCGCCATTTCGCATATAGATACAGATAACGTTTTCAGTGTGTCACAACCCAAAGTGTCTTGTTGAGGAGCATATTTATTTAACAATCCTTGTTATCGCCTCAGGTATAGGCTTGTATATATCTGAAATAACCCAGCTTTACTACTTCCCCTCATCAGCATTGAGCACTGTCGCACATCCTTAATTGTTGCTAGGCAACACTGCGGCATTCCAGCACTGTGTAGAGTTGTGCGCATCTTCTGTAAGATGCATGGGGTGTGTTATGCATCATGTATATATCCCTTAAAATGCAGTATCAGAGGTTTCCTGGCCATTTGTACAACCGACAAGATGAAGAATTTAAAGTGAAGAGTTAAAGTGTCTATGGAAAAACAACAACAACAAGAAAAATCAGAAATGGGTGTGAACAGACATGAACAAGTAGTGACAGGCCCAGTCGGTGAGCTTTAAAAAACTAATATCTGTTTGTGCAATACAGCAATGTATACTCCCACCATGCTGTCCTGACAGTATGGGATCTTATTGCTGAGTCAGGTGCTATTCATCTTGCTGAACTGAAATAAAAATCTATATATGGTTTACAAGTGGATTCCCAAGGGTATTGTCACTGTATGGTTTTACAGTGTGTTACTGATAAGATGTTGCCCTTATTCAATTTTGCTTTATTAGGTCTACTGGGGAAAATAAATCCGGTATAGAAAAGAACTTTTCTCAAATGAAATTTAATGCACCATAAATAAGAACAAAAGAAAAAAGATGTTCGATATTCTGGCCAGTCCAAATGAAGGAAATCGAAATTTCGTATCAAATGTATAATCTGGAGGAACCAAACAGTTTCGGCTCCCTTTTGGTTCTGCCGGTGTGTGTAGTTATCATCCAAAAAAACATAAAAAAAAAATGGATGGATAGATGAATGAATTGAGGATGGATGGATGAATTGAGCAGAACTGATATTACATTTACATTACGTTTTCTCTGCTCTTTTGCAGTGTTTCCGACTGGATATTTCTGTGTTTGTCTAAAAAAAAAAATCCAAATACATTTTTGAATATTAAAGAGATATAGATAAATATCTTGGCTATACCGCTAGATTAAAACAAAAGATATATATTGCATTTTTTAATATACTTAAAAATACTTAGTCCGAATGAACTGACCAAATGAATGACGAGACATCAATTTAATTGAAGTTAAAAGAAGGTAGCCGTAAAAAAAAAAAACAACAACACAAAAAACAGCAAGCCAGATAATCAGGCACGTTCAGTAGGATTTACCGTCCATCTAATCTCTCATCAGACTTGTCTGGGATAAAATGTCATCCTGTCGCCTCGACTAATCCCTTTAATATATTCTGTCCTACTCTGACATGCACTTCTGGGTCCAGGGCTACTCTAAGGTCAGGCACAATCCGATCTGAATCCGCCAGCATATGACCCCGGCTATGTGTTGCTCATGCTATGTCGCGAACTGTCCATATCTTTTTCGTTGTTCTTCATTAATCATCTGCTAAGTTTTAGAGACGGACAGGAGAAACTTGTCTGTGCAGGTAGGTGAAACACAGACACGCCATTAAGTTTATCTGCTATTTAAAATCTCCTTATTCGTGCCCCTTACACAAAAGGGTCATCCAATGAATTCACTTAAGTATCTTCCCGTGTCACTTTTTTTCCACATACATCATTTCATTTTAATCCCATTTCTTATAACCCTGGACAGGAAGAACTCTTGGTACAGCTGAATTGCATGGACAGCACAGCCTTCTATTATATATAACCGAAATACAAAATAGAAAATGTATTAAACAGGGCACACAGTTTCTTTTACCAGGCTATTTGGCACACGCCTGTGTTTTAAAGAAAATGGGTTAAACGTCATTGGCTTGTGTGATTAAGAAGTGAAATGGACTAACTGAAAAGGCAACATGTCGAGTGTGTAAGACACGCGTGGGGACAGGAAAGGTCATAACCTCTTGTCTTTTTCAAAATCTGCCAATCTGTCTCAGGATGTCTGGATCACATGACTGAACAGCTCTTGGTCCGCTCTTTGCTGAAGGAGGAGCTCAGAATCTCACTCCTGCTGGGCAGGTGCAGGAGGCGTTTCCGGTGGGCGGGGCTTGGCTTGACAGGCGGCTGAAGTTTGGCAAGGCATGCCAGGGCAGCCGAACGGAACATGCTGTGAACGCTTTTCTCCGATGTGAACGCGGAACACTCCAGATACGCCTCAGCTCCGATTTGCTTTGCTAGTGAAGATCCCTAGTCATAGAGCCAGAGGAAAATGATTGGAGATGGATAAACAAGACAGATCGATAGCGCAAACATTAATGAACTGTTTAACACTAAAGTGGATGTGACTAACTGACCTGTTCCTGAGAAACTGGGGCCATTTTTTGTGTGGACAGTTCCATCAGTGTGCACACGTCAGTACGCAGGTCTGTTTTACAGGCAACTAGGAGGATATGTGCGCTGGGGCAGAAATCCATGATCTCTGTTTTCCACTTATAAAGGAAATTAAGTCATGAATGAATAAATATATATATATATATATATATATATATATATATATATATATATATATATATATATATATATATATATATTATATATATAACTAACAAATACAGTTTATAACTATGATTCGGACATGTTTACCTTTTTCAGAGAGCTTTCAACAGTGTCGGGTCGGCTAACGTCAAAGCAGAGCAGCACAGCATCGGAGTCGCTATAGCAGAGTGGCCTGACGTTATCATAATACGGAGAACCTTCAAGAGAAATGGAATCATTTGAGTTTTTTTTTTACATTTTGATGGTCAATCTATCACAAGATACACTAAAACATTAGGATTTAGCAGCATATAACAACATACTATATGTTGGAATTTGATGTATTTTTCAAGGGATTTGTTTGGGAGGGGGACTGGAGATCTGCAGGAAACGCACATAGCCAACATGCAACAGTTCGACAGAACCAATAACCAAATCTAAGGACTCATCCTTTGGTTGTCACAAAATATCTTAGCCTAAATGGTCCTATGACTATTACAGGTGTATGCATTAATAAAAACAACAACAAAAAAAAGTGTTTAAAAAACACTTTGCAGCCACCTCCAAAATCAGGACTGTAAAAGAGATTTAAATCGCTGTTTCACATCCTATCCCCAACCTCTTATTATACATGCAATTTAATATGAAGAGTGTGAGAAGAAATGCCTGAGTAAGACAAATGAGAATATTCTACTGAAATTAGTAAGACTAATTAGTAATAATCACAGCGATATTGTGTGTGTGCCTGTGTGTGTATGTGAGGGTTTAATAACTCCTGACAGGAACACATCATTTTGAGAGTTCAAGGACATTTAGCTGGTTCTTACCAAAGACTGTGCATGTGTGTGTGTGTGTGTGTGTGTGTGTGTGTGTGTGTGTGTGTGTGTGTGTGGTGTGTGTGGGTGTGCTTGATATTGCCAATCTGCTCATACGCCCCCAGACTGTCATCAACTAATGATGCCATGCGTAATTAATGAAGTTTACTCGGCCTAATGAAGGCATGGTTAAGTAACTGAGTGTTGATTGCTTTCACTCTCTTTCCATTTCAAAACATTGATCTGGAACACGAGTAAGGGGACAGGTTCAGAGGACTATTACTGCAGGAAAAATCCCACACCATCCATGACAGCAAGGTTCAATCCCTCTCTCGCACTGCACCCTAGGTGAGGTCATGGCATCTAATTGCCTAGTGCTTGTCTCTGCTTTAAATGAGCATGATTGAGCTTGAAGGCTCAGTGTAATCATATTAGACTTTAGTCAATGCAGAGAATCAAATAATTATCTGAAATGCAATTTAATGCCGTTATTACAATAATCTATAAAGTGTTTGTGTCCAGTTAGTCATAAGGATTGATTCCATGACTAGGGACTTTTATTTATTTATTTACTTTTTATGTTCAAATATATATTCATGTTCATGTTCAATGCTCAAACATTAATCTCAATAAATACATTTACAGCAATTTGCTGACACATGATATATTCAATCCTTCATTACCATCATTTTAAATCAGCTTTATAATCAGCAATTAACAAATACAACGTAAAATTGGATGTTAAAAGAGCTTTTTGCTATTTAGATCAAAGCCATTTAAAATGAATGATTTACAGTAGTTATTCACATTTCTTCAATCATTATGGTTTGCTTTTCTATGTTTTACTTAAAGAAATCAAGAATAAACAAGATCTGAAGGAAATCTGATTGTTAATATGTCAAATATTCTTTCTAATGGATAAATAATGGAACAAGATGTTTTATGCAGTAGAAGTTAAATGGATTACCACATTGTATTTCAAGTAAAGCAATAGCTATGTGGACTGCGACTGGTAAAAGTGCTTCAAATAAGCATTAAGTATATTTCAAGCTGTTTATTTGTAAATAGCACCCAAATGACTCTACTGTATCTGACTCTACTGGAACTTTTCTTTGGACTATACGTACAAATACAACTGTACATTTAATTTCCTTACCAGATGTATCCCACAGACTTAGCTCAATGTGCTGCTCATCTATTTCCAGGCCTGATGTGTAGTTTTCAAACACTGTCGGGATGTACGTCTGTAAGCAATCACAATCAAAATCCACAATCATTTCAGATCAGTCTGGAGCAGAAAGTGTGCTTCTTGTTCAAAAGACAATTGAAAGATCTGCACAAATCTGCTACATATAACATATTTTATATCAAAAATGGGTTATTTTAATTTACACATAAAAGAATTGACATTTAAGGTAGGCTATACCAGTAATTCTTGGACATACATTTTCAGTATATTTACAGTATACAACATATTTCTTTATATTGTATATATGCAAATCATGTATTGTTGTATACTGACTATATATACTAATTATTGCACTGTGAAATGCACTGGTTGGATGCTAACTGTATTTCATTAAACTTCCTTCTTGTTTTTTTTCTCGTCGCAACATTTATTATTATTATTATTATTATTATTATTATTATTATTATTATTATTATTATTATCATTATTGTTGTTTTGTTGCTGTTGTTATTTTATGTTGGCACTCAGTAAAGAAAACCAAAGGGGGAAAAACGAGTTACAAATATTTTCTCACTTATTTGCTTCTTACTTTTATACATATATACTTATATATTTCAACATTCAGGCCATGTGGACTGACTGGTCGATAAAATCTGGGATTAAACAGAAACTAGTTGATCTTACCTCGGGGTAGCTGTCCTTTGCCAAGACTTGTAACATAGCTGTTTTCCCACACTGGACATCTCCCACTAACACCAGTTTACAGCGGACCACCAGCGGTTCGCCTATTCTCCTCTGTTTCATTCTCGACGAGACGACACGACGTGAAAAAGCTGATTTCGTCTCCTTCGAAATGTCATTCAGGTGTTCGAGCGGTCCCACAGCGACGCTACAACTCCTTACCAGACCACCGTGGAGTGAACGCAGCCGGCTGACTGGAGGAAACTGTAAGCCGCAGGGTTTTATGTGTCTCTGTCGTCCAATCAACGCTACGAATCACTGCGGTGCGACGCGTCCAGTAGTGGC
>JACRUU010000030.1:7619747-7652247 GCA_030449085.1 Kryptopterus vitreolus
GGTAGTGGTAGTTGGTAGTAGTAGTGGTGGTTAGTAGTAGTGGTGGTAGTAGTAGTGGTGGTAGTCGTAGTAGTGGTGGTGGTGGTGGTAGTAGTAGTGTAGTGGTAGTAGGTGGTAGTAGGTGGTGAGTAGTGGTAGTAGTAGTGGTAGTAGTAGTCGTGGTAGTAGTAGTCGTGGTGGTGGTAGTAGTAGTGGTGGTAGTAGTAGTATGGCGGTGTGGTAGTAGTAGTGGTAGTATGTCGGTGGTGGTAGTGGTGGTGGTGGTGGTAGTAGTGGCGTGTGGTAGTAGTAGTGGTGGTGGTGTATAGTAGTATTAGTAGTATTGTAGTGTGGTGGTGGTAGTGTAGGTAGTGGTGGTGGTGGTGGTAGTAGTGCGGTGTGGTAGTAGTAGTAGTGTGTAGTAGTAGTGGTGTAGTAGTAGTGGTGTAGTAGTAGTAGTAGTGGTGGTGGGTAGTAGTAGTGGTGGTGTGGTAGTAGTAGTGGTGGTAGTAGTAGTGGTGGTAGTAGTGGTGGTAGGCAGTAGTAGTGGTGGTGGTGGTAGTAGTGTGGTGGTAGTAGTATGTGGTGGTGGTGGTAGTAGTAGTGGTCGTAGTAGTGGTGTGGTGGTAGTAGTATGGCGGTGTGGGTAGTAGTAGTGGTGATAGTAGTAGTAGTGTAGTAGTAGTTCGTATTGGTGATAGTAGTAGTAGTGGTGGTAGTAGTAGTGTGGGAGTAGTGGTGGTGGTGGTAGTAGTAGTAGGTGGTAGTAGGTGGTGAGTAGTAGTAGTAGTGGTGGTAGTAGTAGTGTGGTGGTAGTAGTGGTAGTGGTGGTAGTAGTGGTGGTAGTGGTGGTAGTGGTAGTAGTAGTAGTAGGTAGTAGTAGTCGTGGTAGTAGTAGTTGTGGTGGTGGTAGTAGTGGTGGTAGTAGTAGTAGCGGTGTGGTAGTAGTAGTGGTGGTAGTAGTAGTAGTGTAGTAGTAGTAGGTAGTTGTGGTAGTAGTGGCGGTGGTGGTAGTAGTAGTGGTGGTAGTAGTAGTGTGGTAGTAGTAGTCGTGGTAGTAGTAGTTGTGGTGGTGGTAGTAGTAGTGGTGGTGTGGTAGTAGTAGTAGTGGTATTAGTAGTGGTGATAGTAGTAGTGGTGGTAGTAGTAGTAGTAGTAGTAGTGGTGGTTGGTGGTAGTAGTAGTAGTGGCATAGGTGTAGTGGTAGTAGTAGTAGTGTGGTGGCTGTGTAGTAGTAGAGTGGTAGTAGTGGTGCGTAGTAAGTCAGTAGTAGTAGTAGTGGTATAGTAGTATGGTGATAGTAGTGTAGTGGTGGTAGTTTGGTAGTAAGTAGTGTGGTGGTAGTAGTAGTGGTAGTAGTGGTGGTGGTGGTAGTAGTAGTGGTGTGTTGGTGGTGTGGTAGTAGTAGTGGTGATAGTAGTAGTAGTGGTAGTAGTAGTAGTAGTGGTAGTAGTAGTAGTAGTGGTAGTAGTAGTGGCGGTGGTGGTAGTGGTAGTAGTAGTGTAGGCCACTATCAGTTAGACAAAGCTACATGTCTAAGCACTATGTAAGTAAACACCACATCAATTGAATGTGTTAATATGTTTTTGGCAGACATTTGCTTTTCAGTAGGTCGCAACACTTTCCAGTGTGCTCTCTCTCTCCTCACTCTCTCTCTCTCTCGCTCTCTCTCTCTCCTCTCTCTCTCTCTCTCTCTCTCTCTCTCTCTCTCTCTCTCCTCTCTCTCTCTCTCTCTCTCTCTCTCTCCTCTCTCCGCTCCTATATATCTATATATATATATATATATATATATATATAGATATCTATATATATATATATTATATATATATATACACCACACGCGCACACACACACACAGTGTTTTCTCAGGCTGCTGACAGTCACATTGTGTGCTACAGTATATGTGAGTACAAGTGAAGAAGCACCTCTGGGTGGCGCTGCTCGCTGACACACACGCTTCGTTTACTATTTGCGATTGCAGCCCATATAGCACCTCAGCTTTATTGTTTTATAGACAAAATGGATGATTTTGTGACTGACATGTTTGTGCGCCACTGCACATAAACGAATCATTGTGCCCTGATTACGGTAGTAAAAGATGATTTCAATAAGGATTTTGTGTTTATGTCACGCATTTACATGTCCATGATTTTTTTTTGAGCTGTCCAAGGTGCTGAGGGTTCAAACCATCGGTCCTTAATGAACAATAGTCCAGGTGTCAATTGTGGGTTTTTTTTCAGACAATGATAAACAAATTAATGAATAAATAAACAAAAGAAAAAAGCATGATATATTAAATAATAATAATAATAATAATAATAATAATAATAATAGTCTAATGTATTAACAGTTAAAAATATCATTATATCTATTTCCTAAATTTGACAAGATTTCTTTTTGCTATTTTGAAATACACGACAAATCATCTGGTAAAATACCTTTGGCAATTTATTTCTGGTGGAAACATATTTACGAACATTTCATTGCTAACCAATGTTTATTTCTTCTTAGAACACGTTTACGTGTTTATATGGCCATGTGAGCATATTAGAAAGTATTTAAATTGTGCTAACAGAGACCACTCGTTCTCAAGAGCTGAGAGCAAATGCAATTCAACGAACAAGTATGACACAATTGTCGTGATTCCATATCATCACACGTATCCAGAATATCGCTATTTAAATTAAAATGAAAGATTTTAAAAAAATGATTTAAACTTTCTTTTATAACACTCTCACAGACGGGAACTTTGCGGCATGTTTCTTTGTAACTGAGACATTCATTTGATTTCAATTGAAATATGGATATAGTGTACATATAAAACGAAATGACAATTTTTTTAGAAGCAGACGATACAATGCGCGGACATTTCTGGACATAATGTACATAATGTAGGTATATTCGTGGAGGATATATTCGAGTACCATTTTCTGATGCTTGTGGGAAATTTGTGCTGTCTCAAATCCGGTTTTCAATAAAACTCTGCATGTGTACCAATTTTTTTTTTCGGTAATGAAAAAAAAAAGGTCTTGCTTTGTTTATTTACAATTTTAATAGCTAAAATTATTAAATAACACAATACAAAAAGGCTGACACCTTCCTATTTTGACGCGTTTCTACCCAAATCCAACCAGGCCAGTGCGATTTTTTTTTTCGTTTCTGGAACGTATACTGGGAACTATAGCGACATTTGCGTGTTTCAGCGATGGTTTGCGGCTGCATTTCTAGCGCGGCTGGATCACACTTCCGGCCTCTAACAGTGATGTACCTTGTCAAATAGCTAAATTCTACCCAAACCCAAAAAAACATTTTAATTATTTTAAAGTGGCAAATGTAGGAAATTGATATTATGAAACTGTAAAAATTGTAAAAGTAAAAATAAAAAATAGCATCCTCACCGAGAAGCAATAGGCCAAATTAACACATTGTGAAATGAGCGCTTATAATTACTATTACACCTATAGCAGAATAAATATAAACCCACGCGTCGAATTAGAAATAATTATAATTACCCAAGAATACAATCAGGAAGCACAAGACAAAACAGATTAATACATTTATTTGTATTTGTTAGTCAGTTACAAAAAACAAAACAAAACAAAACAAAACAAAAAAACAACAGCAATAACAAATGCAGGATATATTGTTTTTGCACTATACTTACCATTTACTGATTTTAAATCAGAGGTCTGAAATGGACCTGTATTCTAATCTGAAACTTCATCTAGAATATAAATGTCACATTATAAAAACACAATAAAAATGCGATGAAAAATCGCAAAGTTGCAAAGTTAATCGGGGGCTATTGCCCACGGGCACCACGTTGGTGAAGTCATTATAAAAACACAATAAAAATGATTCGCAAAGTTATGATTTTAAGCGTGTATATACATTGCGTATATATATATATATATATATATATATATATATATATATATATATGTGTGTGTGTGTGTGTGTGTGTGTGTGTGGTATATGTATATATGTATGTATAAAGCGAGCGAGATTTCCATACGGTTACCATAACGGTATATCGGCCGAGTAACTTCGTCCACTGAATTTAGCCTATTCTTCGCCTCTAACATGTTTTATCTGTATCACTTCACCACCTGGAGCAGCATTTGGCTAGAACATGCTGTTCCGTAGGAAAGATGCTAGGAACAGACTGTGCCATGTAGAACAAGCAGAAGCCTTAAAGGAAGACAGGCATAAACAACAAATGCGGCATTTTATACTAAATGATCTGCTATTGCCTTCTAACAAGCACAAGACAAAATTCAGATATGTTTTTTTTTTATAAACTTGAAGAAGAAATGAAACGTGATACTTATCTGTAATCACATTACCAATTGACAGTCTATTTTTCACGATTTAATGTCATAGAGTTCAATCCAGACTCTATAATACGATAGAAAAGACTTGAGTAATTAAAGCAATTAAATGGTTTGAACAGGGTTATTACTGATGGACTCCATAGGTGGCGCACTCACACAGCGCAAGCTTAAACTTGTCACATTGCAACATATGCTAATGTCGTTTAATTGTGTCATGAGCGGACGTTGCCATTGACGCCAACTCAACGTACATATATTTATACTCCCCCTCCAAATAATCAGTGTACATTCTTTAAGACGAAGACAAGCAGGAGTACATTTACTGGTCCACAGATAGTTAGGCCTGCGGACATATTTCTGTGCGAAACTATCTTAAAAGCTGAGATTAATTCTCACAGGCTAGAGGCGTTACACCCCATGATCTATTGTCTGCATTTCGTTTGCTGGGTTGGTTATGTGGACACATCAACTATATTCCAAATGCACATTTCTACTGATTTGATAGGATTACCTTAAAAACACAAAGGTTGATGCCTGGGGCCTTCGCTTTGACGCAAAATTTGCATACCACAATAAAACCCCCAGAGGCCTTGTGATTTAAGAAAAAAAAATCACCCTTGCTACAGCTATTGTTTTGATCAATTCCTCAACGCCGCGCAGCACTACATCTTATACAGTATGGCGCGGTTACAGGCGCGCCGAAACTCTGATAACTGTCACGGCCGTCGTGCGCATTTACGCATGTCAACTGCCGCCGATTTGGACAGAATGGAGGAAACGCGATGCTCAGGAGATTCCTCTCTTGGCATTCACCGCGTGCCTTAATTGTTTGGACATTAAATCAAGGTCCGCTGTGAACACGCAGAGCAAGAACTCGTACCCAGCTATCTTCCCATTTAAAGGCGACCACACGGAATACAAGACGCTCGAACTTCGCGCTCCGAGCGCCGCCTCTAGCAGAGAGCTGCTCTTGGATTTGGATGGACATCAGAGTGCATGGTTTCGTCTCCTCCCCTAAAATCGCCCCCTCCTCTCTCTCTCTCTCTCTCCCAATCAGCTCTCTCTCTCTCTCTCTCTCTCTCGCTCTCTCTCTCTCTCGCTCTCTTACCTAAAACTTTAGTATGGATGCATCCGCAGCAGTGACGCAAACCGATTAGAGCATCAATTGCCCACTATATCCTGCAACATTTAAAACAAAGATGGAGTGAAATATCACGGCGCATTTCAGTCCAAGCACTGTGAGTGTTCGTTCGTCTGAAGCCATGTACAAGGTCACCGAGAATGAAACAGGTCGCTGGATACAGGAGACCTTTTTCTTGCCCTCAGCATTGCGATGCTCCGTGGTATCAACAGAGTTGCATATGTTCTCTGTGTCAAAGTTTTCTCAGAATAGCGATGCTGTTCCTTTGTTCGTCATTACAAAAAATGGGGGGTGGGGGGTGTTTAAGAAGAATAGATGTGTCATTCGAAATGTACTACAGTACCGGGTAAGGAATATGAAGGCTTGTCCAAGTCTGCCCGCGAATTGCGGATTGCGAATGCGACCTCCCGCTCGGTGTACGCATAGCAGGCTTCCTCTTCACTGCTGCTCAGGTTCTTTGCGCTCCTGCAATGAAACGCGCACCGCAAAAAGCGGAAAAATGCAAAATAATAACCCCACACTGTCGCCGGCGTTTTTACTTTGAATGATATGATGTCTTCTCATTCAGGGGTTTGGCTTTTTTTCCCCTTCCATGGCGCTCGTCTCTCCTGCGCGGCATCCTCGGTTAAATTCATTCCTGCGTCGTAGCGCTCCGCAGACCCCTACCAGCACTGGGCCGCGTCCTCTCCGATGCATCCCTTTTTAATCTCGCCTCTCCTCGGCAAAGGTTTTTTTTTCTCTTTGCTCCAGCCCTGGGTGGGTGTTGCTCTCTCTCTCTCTCTCTCTCTCTCTCTCTCTCTCATCTCTCTCTCTCTCTTCTCTCTCTCCTCTCTCTCTCTCTCTCTCTCATCTCTCTCTCTCTCTCTCTCTCAGCCGCTCTGATCCAGTCTCTTGGATTAGAGGTTCGCTCTTCCCGGCCCAGACACGCGCAGCCTTCTGCTGATTGGGCTCAACGCAAAAGGATTACATGGGGACGTGGTGACGTCACTGGCCGGGCCGCGTTCTCCCCAGTTAGCCAAAGCCTCATCAAGCGATGCGTCCTTGAGAAAGACGTTCTGCAGATTGGAACTAGACCTATATAAAATGTACAAGATTACCGCATAGTCCATAATGCATGCAATATATTTCACAGTCCCCCTCTCTCCATCTCTCTCTCTAAATATGAACCAAAATGATCTAATTAATCTATTTGGTTATGTCAAATGCGTGTTTGAGCATAGGTTTTCGCGCGTTGACATCTTTTCGTCTACATATATTGTGCGTCAAAAGCCATAAAGCGAGCGCCTTTTTTCCCCTGGATTAAAATATTACAACAAACTCAGTGTGTCAAATGCTTGGTAGGGTAAAACAAAACGAAAAAAACGAACATCAGTGATGTGGTTTGGTTTGTTTAAAAAAAAAGCAACATATAATCGAATGTTCGTACATACCATTGTCCTCTCTTTTCCCAACTCGAATGGCTGTAGTACAAAAAAAAAACAATACGCAAAACAAACAAACGAACAAACAAACAAACAAAATTGTATAAGAAAGACTAGCAGGAAAGCCAGCTGGGCTCATCTTCTTCCATTGTCACATCATGGGAAACTAGTGCACACTTTTGGTTCCAATATTATGGTTACTTTTTAATTGTTGTTTTACGATGTTTATATTTTATATTTTATGTCATTTAAAATATCATATCATGTCTGTAACATGCTTTGTGTTTCGTCTGTACATCTGTTTCGTCATTGCTAGATCTGCTAGGAGATTGAACATTTTATTGTTAGTAAATAGTTGAGGGGATTAGGAATATTTCATTGTATTGGCAGTTTAGAAGCATTTTCATTCGGATTTAACGAGTATTTAAATGCAGGACCTTTAGTATACCCGTATAGCATGCTAAACACTACATGTAAATTGTAATTCATTTGTAATTTTCCGCGAAGCTAATATATTCTTAATCTATATATTTAAGTGAAATTTCCTACAAATAACACATTCATGTTTTCCTTAGATTTCCGTTCATATATCGATTTTTTATATCTCCATTGCTATTAGGAGCAATAGGGTATGTCTGGGTATATATATATATATATATATATATATATATATATATATATATATATATATATATATATATATATATATATATAATAGTCTAATTGCTTACTAGTTATTTTAAAACATAAGTATTTAGATAACCCTGACTTAAGACTCTAATAGTTAATAAACGTTTTTAATACGTAAGTTTTAGATGGATCCCACTCTGGCCCGGAAGTAAATTAAGTCTATTTTCAAAAGACCTTCCCCCCCCCCCCCCCCAAAACACACACGCACACAATTGCTACCTGCAGATAAAGGAACAAAAAGCTTTTATGAAATTAATCCACAATATTATTATGCATCATATTTAATAGAATCCCGCATTGATAAGTATAACACTAATTCCTTAACATTATTATTCTGTTTGCCTGTATATATATATATATATATATATATATATATATATATATATATATATATACACACACACACACACACACACACACACACCACACAAATATATACATACACACACACACACGTGTGTGTGTGTGTGTAGAGCCTATAGGCCTACACCAGAAGACCATTACTAATCGCACAACAAGCAATATAACTTTCCTTAAAGAAATATGATATGAATAAATAGGCTATAACATGCTAAATCATATTGTTCGAGTGAGCAGATATTCCAACAAGAATGTTGCTTTTCTTACTCCGAGGTTCTTGTAAAATATCTTCACACACTGAATCCTGGAGATCGGAAGATGATCCGGTGGGAAAAGCCTCCTTTAATGTGAAGTCCCGAACCTAGCTCGCAGCCATCACTTCTCCGCAAACATAGCAGAGATACGGCGGAAACATCGCTAAAAGGATTGAGAGCAAAAAGTAGCGAAATCTTCAGTCAGCGTTTTTCTCCCAGCTTGGTTTCTGGGCAGTGCGGCCTCTCGGTCTTAACCAGCGCGAAGGAGGAGCTGTCCCGCTGCATTACAATGACATTCACTCCCCCATTCATTCTGGCGCTGTCTAACGGTCTTTGGACAGCAAATCCACCCCATCGGGGGGTCGCAGCCCTCTCATTACGCCCCCGATCCCAACACACACTCATTACAATAGGGCCAACAAAAGGCGTGGAGAGTGGGGCCCCAGCGCTGCGTGGCCCGCTCAACCCGGGTGAGGGGGGGGGGGGGCATCTCGGCTTGGAGTTTGGAGCAGCATGCTCACAGGCAGCCTTGCTACATGACACATTCATTTGCAGATGTCGAAGATTTCCGAGAAAACAGTGGAGCCATGTGTTGCTGCAGGTGAATAGTGCTTCTGGTGGAGCTGACTCGTGCGCAGTGGTACTTCCCCGAGTGAAATCAGTGTGGTGTACCTTTACAAATACGCATATGAACATTGGCTCATTTAGATGGACCCATGGACTCTGGGAAAGATGGTGAACATCTCATTGCAGCTAACATATTAGAAAGTCATCCTTGAATAGCTTCCTCTCTCTCTTTCTCTGTCTGTCTCTCTCTCTCTCTCTCTCTCTCTCTCTCTCTCTCTCTCTCTCTCTCTCTCTCTCTCTCTCTCTCTCTCTCTCTCTCTCTCTCTCTGACTGCACCAAGCATACATACATACATACCTAACCGCGACACAGAAAGAAGTAGGCTAATTAACAAAAAGATTAATTAGGGATATTCTGTCCCGAAGCTCGGAGAATTTAATTTATATGCAGCCTTATTTATACAGCATAGGGTATAGTACATGTATAAAAACGAATTTAAATAAAAACATGTTTATAATTTC
The DNA here is from genome assembly GCA_030449085.1 of Kryptopterus vitreolus. NCBI lineage: Eukaryota > Metazoa > Chordata > Actinopteri > Siluriformes > Siluridae > Kryptopterus > Kryptopterus vitreolus. Next base: position 7,629,015 of record JACRUU010000030.1, read on the forward strand.
ATAATTCCATCAAGCAAAAAAACAAAACAAAACATAGCATAATATGCTTGCATGGATGTATATGTATGTATGTATGCACACACACACACACACACACACACACACACACACACACACACACACACACACATATATATATATATATATATATATATATATATATATATATATATATATATATATATATATATATATATATATATAACTGTTTCAAAAGTGACATTTGCACTTACAAGGAACAAGGCATTTGTTTTTTGGTGACAGAAGCTTCCAACTGCACATTTTTTAAAGACAAATAAATAAATAAAGTGATTATTGCAGAGAGAAGTACAACATTGAAGTAACATTGTTATTTATTGTATTTATTATTATCTCTATTGTTAAAAGCGCTATATAAATAAAAGTGACTTGACTTGCACATATTTCTTTCTATTTTTTTTATTTGTTTTCTGTTTCTATTATTTTCTAAATGTCATTTAAGTGTGTATATATATATATATATATATATACTATATATATATATATATATATATATATATATATATATATATATATATATATAGTATAAAGGTGTAACTTTGCAAACATTTCCTAAAAGTAGTAGCAGAAGGGCCCTCGAGTATTGTTTGAGAAAATAAAGAGGGACACGTTCACAAAAGAACCCATTGTTAAGAGTGAACAATTTGAGGGGCCTCGTAAGCTGTCCGCCGCAATCAACATGGTGGGCGATGATGTGAACGCGAGAAAAAGCCTGAGAAATAGGAATCGGCCGAAAAGTAAAACACCACGAACACACACACACACACACACACACACACACACTTTCGATCAATTGAGCATTAGTTTTGCAATACTTGATAATGGACAAAGCCGGGTCGCGCCCATGACATAGAAGGTGAATAAGGAGAGATAAGACGTAGGGGAAATAGATGTGTGCACTAATGTAAAGGAAGACATCAGAGAGAGAGAGAGAGAGAGAGAGAGAGAGAGAGCGAGCGAGAGAAAGAATAAGTTCAGGTAAGCACCGGAATGTTTTTCTGCAGAAAATATTTTTCGGCGAGTATACATGTAATTGAAGAAAATAAAACGTGGGGGGACCGTTATCCGGAATTCGTCGGAAAGTGATATTTAGTTACATGTAAACAAATTATAACTGAGCATACATTACATCAGTTTTTATAGGCAGTAAAAACTCAACTAGATCAGACAAAACGGCAAAAAATGGCCAATAACAATTCAGTAGCGTAACAGAATCAAAATCCTAAAATAACCATTACTGTAATACTGCAATATATGTACAATTTACAAAAAAATAAATAACAGCATATATATATATATATATATATATATATATATAAATAACAGCATATATATATATAATATATATATTATTATTATAATATTTCCTGTAATGACGCAACCCTAACAACAACAAAAACAACAGTAATGTTAATAATAATAATAAGTTAAAAACAATTAAACTGATTATATATTTACAATAATACCACATACGATTACATCAAACATCAATTGAATCAATTGAATCACACATTGATTTGTGTTGTGTGTATGTATATATATATATATATATATATATATATATATATATATATACACACACAAACACACACACACACACACATGTACATATAAAGATATTTGTGTTGCTTATGCTTGATAATGCAGATGTTTCTTCCATCATTGCTCCAGTATCATATCATGCTGACATCTGTAGTTTGCTCTCCTTTTAAAGTGTCCTTTTATTTCTCTTTTTCTGTCTTCACATGCTTTTATCTGTTTAAAGAAAAGGAAAAAAAAAGTGCAGGATGAAACCCATACACCAAGCCATCTCTTCAATAGATGAAAGATTCTAGCTTGTCACTTTGCACCAATATGGAAATGACGGCTGGTCATTTTTAAACTCTGCATGTATAGTGCAGTGCAATGAGTCTATAGTTCTGGTCACATTATTCTCTATGTTTATTGACAATTTGTCTCTAGAGCAATGTGGCGGATGCATCCATGTGTCAATATCAATACAGAGGCTTTGACACAGCCTAATAAATGTCAGCATCAGTGATCATTGATCTGTTTGCACCAGTCTTGATAAAATGCCAATCAGGTGTTCAGGAGTTGTATGCGGATTCTTCATGACGCTTGTGTAGGTTACACTTATACAATGCAGTGGTGACTGGTGAACATAAAATAATTGTTCCGTGGCACACCAAACACACCAGTGTTTACAAGGAAATATGACCAACATAGATTGAAAAAAAAATGACCCATTGAAACACATCTCCTTTTCTTTCATGTGAGCTATCATATGCTGTCTTTGAACAAATCTCTATTACATTTCATCTATCAGCAAATTTTCATAGCATCCTTTGTTTTGCCATGTCAGGATTAATAAAAAAAAACAACTATTATTTGTATGACAAAAAAAGGGGTGAAAAATATTAAACCTGAATTACAAAACAAATTACAAACACACAACAAGTTGAACACTCGCTAAACGTTCTCCGGCACTGTATTTGTTTAACCAAAACACGACGGAACATTAACCTCTCCCTCTGAGTGCTTTCTTACAATCCACTAAGAGCTGTACGGAATCAGCACCATGCACCGTAGAACACACAGAACTTTAGTGAATAATTCACCGGCACTTTTGCCTCGCTTTTTAAAATCAAATGCTCTCCCTGTTCCTACTTGAATGTGTTCCACACAAAGGCATGGATGAAGGGAGGATGAGACAAGCACAGCAGAGGCAGAGCTTTTCCAGGTTCCTGCTGTGAACCTGGTGTGAAGGCTAAAAATTTCTCCTGACCCTTTTGGGCATGTGTGGGGTAAAAATGTGTATTGCAACTTGATGGATACCAACAAAAAGTTCTGCAGCCTTAAAACAATATTCATTTCATTGGAATCAGAAAACAACAATGTGGTGGTTACTTTTGACTTTTAGAACTGATTAAACCCATGATAGTGATTTGTGATTTGTGAAGTTGATGTTGCTCTATTACGATTAGTTCATAATTCAGCTACATTTCTATTGTTTGATCACATACGCTTTTTTTTTACACTTAATATATAAACTCAAGATGCATGGGCATTAACAAAACATTTTTTCAGCCTCCCCTCCCCCTTTCCCCTGCTCTTTGCATGAAGCTGTTTGAGGGTTTAGCATACAGCTGTTGGAGCCTCTCCTCTTCTCCTTGGCTTTCTTCTTCGATGCTTTCCTCTCCTTTTCTTACTACATTCCCCAACCTGTACCTTTCTGCATTTAATGTCAGGTTGTTCGACACGGGCACATTATCAGCCGGCCGATCCCCCCGGTGTGTGCGCGCGTGTGCGCTTGACACGTACGGTGGCAAATTCGGCACATGCTCATGGGTCGCCGTACCTGGAATTGGTGAAAGAAAGGTCACCTTTCTGTTTGAGCAGCAATGAATAATGAATAAGATGAACTGAGAGAGGGGAGAAAAAAAAACGACAGCTGGATATACACTGTGAATTTATGGAGCGAGAGATTTATAACAATCAATATTATTTTATTAGAAAAAAAAGGAATAAAAAGTGGTTAAAAGCACAGTGATGGGAATCTTAAGAGGTGGAGTTGAAAACACTCGTTTTAGAAATATGGAATGAAATATTGAATTTAAATATGGAAGATGGCAATGTAAAAGGAATATATTGAATTGTTCATGAAAAGAATCTTAGAGAGAGCGATGAAGGGATGAAGGTCAGGTTTTAGCATGTTGTCTCATTCCATAGAAGACTATTTTTCTGTATAAAATACATTTTTAAAACAATTTATATCAAAGGAATGACCGATAAGTAGGGGGAAAAAAAGAAAGCACCAGCATGATTAATATCCTGCTGATTTCTCTTAAAATGCAATATGAAGAGAAAAAAATCTAGGTTGTTAAAAAAATAAAATGATCTGTATAGTTTGATGTGCTGCGCATCGCATAGGACGATGCAATTCAATAGGCTTTGGATTTTTTTCCTGATTCGAATATTTTACAAATGCAAATTCAATAACAGGGCCTTCTCAATTTTTATGCTTTTCAATCATAACAGGCATTTTTGTTTGCTCGGCCCGGGGATTGTGTCTTGTGTGATTCGGCTGTAAAGGCCCACTGTTTGCTCGGGCAGGTTTAGGTCAAACTGCGAGTGATTGGCTTTATTAGAAGTGATTGGTCTTAGGGCTCTTATTGGTTTTATTGACTGCCTCTTCAGTATTTATCAGTCCTTTATTTCGACCGTAGCTAATAGTGCTTAGTCCAACTGCTGGAATATGAATGTAACAAGGATATACCAGTAGCTTGTCCTTTCTAAAATGAATCTTGAACAGAAACAAAACAAAATACATTCCTCTTTACATTTTTATTTTCTTTCTGAATACAGTCTCAGCACCGGTTTGTATCGCTGCCATTTACTTCTTGTTCACTCTGAAGGGAAACTGATGGCCCTGGTAGATTTCAGCATTTTAAGTGTAAAAACTCATACAGTGAATGTTGCAAATGAGCTCGTATACCGCAAATAAGAAATCATTGCCTAATTACATTTTCCAAGCGAGCGTGTGAGAGGAAATATGCCATGCTTGTTGTTTGCAAGAAGATTACAAGCAATATATTGCATAATAAAATAAAGGTTATTGTTTGGTCTGATTTTTTTTTCTTTCTGCCAGCTTCAACAGTAATCGCTTTTGTAGTAATTATAATACTGTTATTATATAAAACATTGCTGTGTGTTAATATATTTGTCAGGACACTGAGCACTCCCGACGGTAAAACTGTGTCGTTTAGGCGTATTCCAAAATGAAACGGTAGCTCGCTTGGACTTGGGACGGTGCTGCTTTGACTTGTGCCTGACCAATCAGATGCTCCAGATTTGCTCGGGTTCAATTAAAGATGCAAATGTAGGCGATATTATCGTATGGAAATTAAGGTTATGGTGCCACTAATAGCTTCGATCGAGTAAAAGTCATTAAAAGCCTACTGATTCAGGTCGGTCGTGATTCTACTCTGGCTTTTGGCTCGGCGTGCTGAGTGCCACGGTGGCCATGTTCTCAGTTAATGAAATGTTGTAATAGTGACACTGGGCCACGAGAGTGTCTGTAAAACGCTGTCACCATTGTACCGCACGTTTGCTATGAAAGGCTCCTCCGTTCTCTATCTCTCTCTCTTTCTCCCCCACCCTCGCTCTCATCCTCTTATTGTCCACTCAAAGAATAAAAACGCCCAAATTCATTGCCAATAGAGGCTGTTTGTACATGTTTGGTCTGTGTGCAAGCAATGAAGGAAAGCAGGGAACATTTAAAAGTCATGAGATAGTTGGCAAAAAAAAGGAGGAATAAACAATTTCCCTCTCTTCTGTCTCTGCAAGAAGGTGTGAAGTGGTCAGAATTATTTCCAGCCATTATATCCGATGAAAGTGTCCGTATGCTGTTTTATTGTGCTATAAACTGCCATTCCATGTGCTTCAGTAGCCAAACACAAAGGACACCAGTACAGACCATCTCACTGCCTGGCACTCCATCAGAGAAGGAGGAGGAGGAAGAGGGGGGGGGTTGGTTAAAGAGAGGGGGAGGAAATGTAAGGGAGGTTTTTTTGGCCAATGCCCCACTACCACTAAGGTCTGTTAGCTTTGTTAGTTTTGGAGTGAATCCTAGTTGGGTGTTTAAAGGGCCCATAAAGTGTCCATTATTCTATTGCAGGCCTATTAAAGTGCTGGCTAGGGAGCAATGGTTAGCGAAATCAGATTTAGATGGACTCTCATTCTTTGCCCACTCTCGAACCATTCCAACGATCATGCACACTGCAGGAATGTGTTGTCACACAGAGATGCGGCATGTTCGTCTCCACAGAAACCCTCGTTGTGTGTGTGTGTCTTTTTTTTTTAATACAGTGAGCGCTACAGTGTTGAGCAACGCAAGTGTTCAGCACTGTATTTGAAAGCCCTGCTCCACACTGCTGCTGGACTCTGTGTAGGACTGGGGCAATAACATCGGTTTTGAGCCTAGGGGCACATAGACTAAGTGTGTCTCGCTTCAAAGGGTTTCACTCTGATGTTATCAACTCTCCCTCTCCCTCTCACTCACACACACACACACACACACACACACACACACACACACACACACACACACACACACACACATATGCTCACATACACTCATGTTCCACCCCTTCTCTCTCTAATCCATGTTCCATGTCACACTGGCGCATAGTGTGATGTGTGAAAATCTAAACCGTAGCAGCAATGCAGTTTCTATGGAAATGACTAGAAGTCATATTTGGTGCTCGGATTTAGAAATGAATGGACAATGATGAACAGCAAAGACAGACCAGCATGGACACAGTTGAGTGACTCTTAATGCAGAGCTGTAATGCATACAAACACACACACACCCACACATACACACAAACACGCACAATCTTTACAGTATGTGTCAAGTTCTTGTACTGTGCACCCTGTCCAAAGGTGCCCAACTGTTCTTTCCAATCGTTTCTATCATCACCATGGTCATCTGTCATAACCAGCTCCATATCATGGGCTCACATTAATATTAAAGTTATAAATTAGTTATTGGGCTAAAAATGTCTTTTCCTTTCTTTTGCAATTTATTTACTGAAATGTCTGTAAGCAGGTACACTGCATTAAAAAAGATACTAATATGCATAAATAACACACAATTGCACGTTGTACAGGTCAATCTGGGTCCTGTGTGTGTTTGGGTGTTGTCCCTCAGATGGTTACAGCCTGAGACGCTCTGTGCTGCCAGAATGTATCTCTCCTTCTGTTCTCCTAACAGGACGAGCAGTTTCTTGTAGATGGGGTGGAATTGCAGATGCACGTTCAGAGAAAATTTCTGGAGTAGATCAGATGTTAATGGTGGTGTGCAATTTTTGTCGTACAAAAAGGAATGAAATCCAAACGCTTCGTCACCATTCATTCATATTTCGATTTATTAATTGAATTCTTTCATCCTTTTTTTTTTTTTTTATGAAACGATTACACATCGCGTTTCCTCCAATGGTGAATGAGTAATGGAACTGGAGTTATGCCATGAACTACTGCAGAAACCCCTTTTCTCGAGGTTGGCTTGGATTTGTATGTACGACGGTGATGGCTAAAGAGGCGAGCTTTATGTTCGGCTTGTGACTTTCCCCCCGTTCTTATCTTTTCATTTCTAATTTTCACCCTCTTACACCATCCTTCCTCTGCTCTCTTCGCATCCGTGCCTCTTCCGCCTCTTCCTCTGAGCTCCCTTTTCATTGCTCTTCCTCTGCTTTCCCTTTTTTTTATTTTCCTCTCCCTTGCTCGATGTCTGCCTCTTTGCTTCTGTTCCTCCTTAGCCCTCTCACTCATCGCTCCTCTTCTTCTGTGTGTCTTCTTCTCTCCATCCTGCATGCTTCAGCAGGCCTCTCTCTCTCTTTCTCTCTCTATTTCTCTCTCTATTTCTCTCTCTGGCTCTGCCTTCGCCTGCCTGCAGTTTATGCTGATTGGACCAGCTGTTCCACTTAAAATCACCATAGCAACCACAACCGGTCACCTAGCAACCATGCCCATCTCCCTGAGTCCCAGCCAATGTTCTCCACAGGCGGGGAGAGAGAGAGAGAGAGAGAGAGAGAGAGAGAGACCAAGAGAGAGAAAGAGAGAGAGAAAGAGAGAGAGAGAGAGACAAGCAAGCAGGGGAGTGTTGAAGGGCAAATGAGCATTCCTTTGGATTTCTATGAAATTTCTTTGTCTCTTTCACCCTCTGACTCATAAGCAGCATTGTTTTTTGCATGCGTGCTCGTGTGTTATCTGTATTTGCACACAAAGGCTGCGGAAATTATTATCTAACCTGCCCCGACTTTATTTGGCTAGCCTGCACTTTTCTGTTGTGCATGTCTGCAGGCATGTCAGTAGATGATGCTCAGCGAACCAAAGACAACTCTGCAATATTAATCTCTTCAGTAAAGATCTATTCCATCTTCACATCACTGGTGATTTAAATCAATGCTATGTTATTACGAACACAGACACATTTCACAGTACTCGGTGAGGTTTGTGCGCACGTGTTCGGTGGGTAATGAATTGCTGGGTTTTCTTACGGCGATGCTGTGAATATCATAAAGAAAAAACCTTTTACTTTAAAAGAGCTGGCCAAAAGGTTCAGTTCATTAAATGATAGTATGTGTGGAGGTCGGGCCTTTACTCAAAAAATGGCGCACAACATTCTTTGTCAGTGTGTGTGTGTGTGTGTGTGTGTGTGTGTGTCTGTGTGTGTGCAGTTCTCTGCACACACATGGTGAAAAAGCTGTGTTTCCATATGTGAAAGACGCTGTACATCGCACCTAATATCTTTTACTGCTGCGTAAAGATACTCAAACGTCAGCTCACACACTATACCACCATCAAACAAGTAGTGTTACACATTTTGCTCTAAAAATGTAGCAAAACAAATTAATAAAAAAAAAACAAAAAAAAACAGTAATTGCTATCAGCGTGTGTCCAAGCTAACAGTGGTGTTATTGTGAAGTATACAGGACATTTTAAACTATTTAATTGTAATCTTTTTTTTGGAGTAGAGTAGACAAGGAAATGCTTTATTAATTCCCAAGGGGAAATGTGGTCATAAAGCAACCACCCGACCAATAAGGAGGTCTTAACACCAGGCAAAACTCAATATATGCAAAGTAAAAGAAAGAGGAATAGAAGTTATATTTAAATGTATAGTGTAATACTTTTCTGTACTTTTAAGAGTCACCAACAGCCGAAAACAAATTCCTTGAGTGTGTAATGGCCAATAAACCTGATACGGATTCTGATTCTGATATACATTACATAGAAAAAGTGTTTGGACACCTGACCAGGTTTGTTTGTGCTTATCGAACATACCATTTCACATTTAGTTTCCATTTCCTGCTATATTAAAGTCCACTCATATGGAAATCATTAGACTAAAACCTATATGCGCCATAACTTCATGGGCTTGCTTTGAGCACAGGGGCAATGCCACGCAGGGTTGGGGCTTCTAGTTTAAGAAACTATTAGAGAAATTATTGAATATTATTAAAATATATCCTAGTGTGTGCCTTAAACCTCATTGGTAACAGTTTAGGGAGGAACCACTGTGAGGAAAATTCATGTGTGAAGTGGCAATGCGTGAGAAGTGACTCTTAGCAATTTTGAGCCATATTTGCAATCTTTGCAAATGCTAATATGATGTTATAGAGTTAGATAGCATTGGCTAGAATGACTTCCTTTACCTTTCACATGTTCGTGCAAAAATTCTACTGGAGGAGCAGCTCTGCTGTTTGGACCGTATTGCATGAAAGGGGTGTCCATGAGCTTCTGAATTTGGTCCACCATCTGCCTTTCCATCACCACCTACAGGGTGTCCTATTTGCACCCTAGAATAGAGCCAGGTAAAATGATGTAGCAAAAAAACAGAGATATGCGAATTAGTCAAGCCCCAAGTAAACTTACATACATTTGTTTGTAAAAAAAATAGAATGTAAATAGATGCATAATTGCATTTGCAGCTGTTTGCAACAAATCTCATTGTTTTTTGGTATTGTTTTAGAGTGTTTAGAGAGAAACTGGTTACTGTATTTAAAATAGGTAACATAGAATTAAGAAAACTTTTCAATACGATAAAGTGTGTGATTTAGAAAGAAAGAAAGAAAGAAAGAAAGAATGCTGCAGAAAAAAAATAAAGAGTCCATTCTACTTATATGGACTGAAGTATTGTAAAGCTTTAATAATAATTATGTCCTCAAAAGAATAGTAAGACAAAAGTCTCTCTCTCTCCCTTCTCTCCCTCTCTCTCGCTCTCTTTCTCCCTCTGTGTATTTGTGTGTGTGTGTTGCCAATTCTGCCAGATTAAACAGATTTATATCCTCAGAATAACACCTGTGTGTACCTCCAGCTGTTACCCAGTGCCACTCAATGCTTCCTGCCTTCATTATATTTACCGTATATACAGTGTTTTGTAGTATTTAGCGCTGTGTGTGTTGTGCTGATACCCATAATGGCCTCTAACAGTAGCACATTAAGCCCTGCAGCTTGGGCAGTTTTCAGTTCGAGTTGAAATGTGCTTTCTGTTCTCTTACCATATTTTTTTTTTTTTTGTGAAGTGCTCATGTTTATTCATGTTCTTAAGAGCACTCCTGTTTGATTTAGTTAAACAGGCCAGTTATGTTTTCACTCTTTCACTGTGCCACTTTACAAGCACATTCATATGGAAATGACCACCTACTTACCTGTTCCCCTTATGCTTCTGCAAAGCTATGGAGTTCAGCCCTCCTTCCACACTAAAACTCCATGCTTATTGTAGTTGAAGTCTGACATTTCGGACACCTCCATTCTCTCGCACCCACTCGCTCTTTCCCCGCTGTTGTATTAAATCTTTAGTTGTAGTGTTCCATGGTTGGGCTGTAACAAAAATAAATAAATAATCAGGGGGGAGATAGTGAGTCCATATCCATATAAACCTGTCAAGTATTCAGCAGGAAATGACTTGTGATTGCAACAGTAGAATTTGAAATGTCATATTAAAAGAAATGAACAAAATATAAACTTATTATCGGATTATCGGAACCCTTGAAGCCCACATGACTTACTGTAAATGATTTTGACCTTTGGGCTTTACACAGGAAGCAAGCTGAGATGTTAAAAAGCGGTGCTTAAAAAAAACATAAAAGGCAACAGATGTCTGATAATAATATTATAATATTAACACTATTCTGGTTAAGTAATAAAGCTGGAATAGAGGAACAGAATGGATGGAACATTTACATGCCCACTAAAATTAAGGTCCCAGCATTGGAATGGTTCTGATAACTGTGGCAAGTCACTATCTGCACTGTGTGTGTGTCTGTGTGTGTGTGTGTTTGTGTGTGTGTGTGTGTGTGTGTGTTGTGTCACCACTAGTATGAGTTAATCTCTTTGGTCAATTTCAATCCTTACTTGTCTCAGCACAGGCAGGGAAATCCTCCTGTCTCCTGTAATAGGATCTGAGAGATAGATCTCTCTCCTCTCTGTGTGTCCTCAATACTTATCTTTGTATACTTAGTTATACTGCGTCCCTTTCACTATCTAATATCTAATCTTTAATTTAACAGAATCTGCTGTTTATTTCGGCAGTTTAAAACAAATTCACCTACCTATGGTTTACCAACAAAGCACCTCAAGTCAAATCAGTGAATAGGATTACACCTACATTGCAGAAATGTGTTAATGCATTAATTGTCTCTTTCTAATACTGCAAAGAAAAAAACAATCATTTTCTTGTTCTGAATCACAGTTCACATTCATTGCACAACACATATTTCCATTCGAAACATCATGCTCGATGCTTCACACTATACGACATATAAAAAAATGACCTTTAAAGAACATTAAGTGTCTCGTTATATCAGTCTCATTTGGGTTGCAGTGTTAAAAGCAGTTGAACTAAAACTGAGGTATGCTAACATTCAAACATCTATACAACACAGATCCCATGCTTCTAAAACAACAAAGGTCTCTGTACATCAGCTACCGTGGTGCGTGTTCATGTGTATACATACTGTAATTAATCCAGCAAAATGTTGACAGTATCACAACACACAAAATAGTAGTGAATAAATATTTTGGAGCTGGAGTTTACAGTGGTGCAGCAGTAAAACTGCAGAGCAACGCTATCTGTTTCTTCATCCAAATCTGCACACCGCCATCTGAGTTAATTAATGAGCTCTGCTGCTTAATAGATAAGGAAACCTAATTAGTAAAATTACCCGATTTGTGCTTAATTCTAATAAGTACCTGTAGGCACCTCCTGCTCACAGAATTCAGCAGAGCACTCATGCGTGAACCTCGAGATGAGTAAGAGAAGTCCTGGAGGGACACGGCGGAACACAATTTAGAGCTTTTCACAATGATTTAACGATTCATCCAATTAGGAAACCTTCAATGAGGCAACGATGTGGGTTAGAAATGTGTAAACATCAAACTTCCAAGCACTCACATACTGAACTGACGCGATTAGTGTTTGGGGAAAGTACAGAAGAAAAGTCTTGAATCAGAAGTTTTGAAAAGGTTTCACAGCCTATTTATTATTCCTCCACTTCCACGGCCCTATTCTTGCTGTTTCACTTTGGCTTTTATACTTGTTTGTAGATTTGTATGTTGCTCAAAAAAAAAAAAAAAAAAAAAACTCCACTGAAAATAATTAGATCTAAAATGCTTTGTGGTCAAATTCAAAATATCCGCACACTCAAGTGACAATTAACCTCAGCTTCAAAAAAATCGACCCATCAAAGCAAAGGCTTTTTGGTTTTCACTTCGGAAGTGGTTAACAAATAAAAATCAATTGCAACATTATTTATCTGTGATTCCGTTTTTTTTAAAGGACACACAATGGTGTAATTAAATATTCACACGAAATGTATCCGCTTTTGCAGATAATGAAATTCTGATGTTGATTTACAGAAGAAAATATCGGACTGAAGTTCTTCAATTTACATCTCGGCCCTTTTTTCAGTTCTCAGTTCTTGGCTCGTTAATTATTTATCATCCGTCACAATTTTATTTTATGCCAATAACTATATAATACTGATAGTGTTCTCTCTTAGCAAACACTGTGTTCCTTGTTTCTTTCTATCTGGTTACTTCTTCGTCTCTCTGTCCTCCTTTTTGCCTTTCCATGCCACAGATATATTTTTATCTCCTTCGTTCCCAGCGTATCTCCCTTTTCCATTTTTCACCTTATTTTGTCAGTATTTCATTACATAAGCCTAGCTTCAGCAGTTTAGTGTGATGCCCTCCGCCTTCTCACTACATTCACTAGCATGTCCTTGCGAGCAGAGCGAAAAGGGAAGACTCGAGAATGCGCCTCTGTTTTGTGCGTGTTGATCGGCTCATGTATATTTACTGACAGCCACGAAAAGTGACAGGCAATAATCAGCAACGTCCATAGATGTTTACATGAACGTGCGCCCTACATACCCTCCAGCACCTCCTTTATACCCCCCTCCCCACACACACGCACAATAGCACAAACTGGAGGAGAGGCTTGCGTGTGGCTTCTCATCTCTGGATGTGTCATACGGAGCCGATTTTAGAACGATGTGAGGCAAAGAACAATATTTTGAAAATTTTTCTGTATATTCGGTATATATAGAATATTTAGAATCAAATTTTATGTAACAAACATTGCATCACTGGTACAGTTAAAATGATAACCGACACAGAAATGCATTTTGAGATAATTGTAGTGTATTTTATTTCCTACTTGTAGTTATAGTTAACAAAATACATTGATAGGTATATTTATAGAATGTCATATAAAGCAAATAATATGAGTGTAAAAGATATTGTAAATCTCTTATAAAACCAGATCTATGCATTTTCATGCAGTACGCAGTATCTAGTGTGGATCTTACTGCAATATCTCTATCTTCAGATTGTAGCCAGATTGTTAACCATTAAACTATTATTAGCCAACCAAAGTGATGTGTTTACCTCTGGCGTAGATAAATATGAAAGAGCTTTATTGATGACTTATTGAACTTTTATGAAATATCTTTATGGCGTACAAAGCAAACCCGAGGGCTCAAACCTGTAAACCTAAGGTTCTATCTATTTATATTTCCACAATACAGACAGTGCAGTGTGTTGTGTAATATAAAGCTGTAAACACAATGCCTCTATGTGTATGTGCTTGGGGGAAGGAGTTGCATTTCTCCTATTGGTATCTGTATTCATATCTGTATAGAGGACATAATCGCTTCATTTGAATTAATGCATTTGTTACTGAGTTAAATCCCTGGTTTAGCGCTCCTGCAATTACAGAGAATTTGAGAACAGAAAAATTACACCACTGCAACTTCAATCTGCAAATGATAGACCAAACGGAGAGGTTTCCAAACATTTATCACAGTTTATCATAGAGGAATTAGAGAACAAGTAATATGTTGCATAAATAACTCTTTCTAAAAACAGGACATTTGTACTTGCATATTCAATTAGTGCTTAAAAGATTATCATCATCTGTCTTACAGTGATTGCACACATTTACACATTTATGTAGTGCTGTGTACATCCGTGCAGATTTATTCAGTTCTGCATATTCTATATGTCTCCTGTTGTGTTTTATTTAATCGCCTGGTTTTCTGTTCATTTTATACTGCAATAGCTGTGTACTGTGTACTTCATTAAAAATTTTAAAAATAATAATGAATATGATCAAATACTATCTTTAGGGGTGATCTCGTAACCCAATTGACCTCTCATCCACAAACACAAAAACATTACAATAATAATTGAGAAATCAAAATAATAGCACCCCAGGTAATATTTTATTTGGAAGCTAAGATTAGTGCTTTAAAATATATGTATGTCGTCTGGTATTGGTAGGTCATGTGCAAGTATTGATAATAGTATTTACAGTGTTATGTTGTAATGCGTGCAATAAAAATACTTGTAGCTATTTTTTGTGCAGATCTTTCTATATAACCTTTAGAATATATATATATATATATATATATATATATATATATATATATATATATATATTTATTATATATATGGATGCATGTGCATTTATAAGTAATAAAATAAAAATTCTATAAATGTTAACAATGAAAGTCAGACATTGTTTTATAAGTTATGTAAAAACTATTAATATTTTTTACTATAGCGTCAGTCACTATTTCACTATTTCATTTACAGTGTGTGACACATTCTCGTATTCATGTGGAATTCAGGCAGACCTGGGCCAACTATGATTTTCAATGGATTTTTTTTTTTTTTTGCAGGCTCACCCAGACATATACACACAGACACAGAGACATGCACACCACACACACACACACAAGGGCAATTGGTCACATCACCACACACATTGCACACACATGACAACACACACACACACACACACACACACACACAAAAGGACAGTGCATGCCAACACACATGCACACACACACCACACACACACACACACACACACACACACACACACACACACACACACACACACACACACACACACACTGTTCAGCTCAGCTCAACTCTTTTTCTGTCCATGTCCCTCCCTGCTTTTGTCTCCTCCGCTGCCACTCACTGAAAAACAGAATTATTTTTAATACAACCGCTTGCAAATGAATGCTCCTAGAAATTACTCATTTGTCTTGACTCTGCCCTTTATTAGCAAATTGTACTTGACTATAATCCAAACACTAATCTTAGGCCAGTGAGCCAATTTGGCTCCACCACAACATGACCTTAAGCCCCATGAGTTTGCAGCCCAAATATAATGTAGAATACATTGAATATAATAAAGATGTGAAGATCTGGGACATATTTAGTCCCTTTATTAATTTTTACTGAGATCAGTTATAGGGCTGGTGGTTGCTGTCAGTCAGTAATATGCAATCATATCTTCTACAAGGCTGCAACCCGGGTAGCATGGAGGTGGAGTATTACGTCCATTGAAACATGTTCAGAGAGCACCAGACTTAAAGGAAAGGCAAGAACTTGGTATAACCCAGGAACTTGGCTGCTTTCTCATAGGATAGTGAAATTGGAAGATTTCCAATATTCTGTAGATATGCATGCGTATCATTGGGATATATATTTATAGGGACTTTTCATTACAATTTTACGTACTTAATATACTCATCTTTGTAAATATGATTTGTAGTAATGACCACTGTTAAAAACACAGTAACAAATAAATGTAAGAAATAGAGTATCTGTAAAATTTAAGCATTGGGCCTGCTTTCTAAAGTCTTAAATCAAGGGAAAAAGGACCAATTACTGTAGGACTTTGCGATTAATCCCATCTGGAGCACGGCTATGAATTCATCTAGTACTATTTGTTGGATTTGTTTGGGCAAAGAGTTTGCTGCATTAAACCACACAATGTCACAATGTGGTGTTCCCAATGTTCCCAATGGAAGTTGGAAGAAATTCTGCAAATCTCAGGTAGCAATTTACTAACCTCTGTGATTTTAGCCTGCTTGCGAGACTGGATTAGATCGAGCCATACATGATTTTGATTTATTTCCTGTTCCTGAGCTCTGAATCTAGCAAATGGCTTAAATGTAAACATTTAAACATCATCATTCATTCAATTTATCTTCTACCACTTTATCCGATTTTCCCTCGGGTCGCAGGGATCCTGTGCCTATCTCAGGCGTCTATGGGCATCAAGGCAGGATACACCCTGTATGGAATGCCTACCCATAATAGGGCACAGTCACAATCACACACACATTCACACACTAGGGACAATTTTCCAAGGTACCACTCAACCTATCGTGCTTGTTTTTGGATCGGGGGAGGCACAGGAAGAACATGCAAACTCCGCACACACATGGCGGAGGTGGGAATCGAGCCCCGACCCTGGAGGTGTGAGGCGAACGTCCTAACCGCTAAGCCACCGTGCCCGATTGTAAACATCATCAAAGGCACAATTACATGTCTCTCCATGGTTTTAGGGGTTGGGATATTTGCAGTACTCCTCCTCGATCTGTTCACCTTACCTCATAGTCGAGGTTCCTGACTCACTGTGTGACCTCAAAGGGCCCTTGCCATTCTGTGAATAATTTTGAGCTCGATGTGCTTAAAAACCGAAGCACTTTATGCCCCAGCAAAAACTCGACCCATGGCCGAGTGCCCCTATTACACAGCTGGATCTGACATTCTTGTGCCTGTAGCAAATTATTCAATATTTGGAGTTTTGCTCTCAGGTCAAGAACCTGGTGAATTTTGATTTCACGTTGTGAAGGTCCTCCCCTCAGTTTTCTGACAAAAACGAAGCTGGCAGGCGTATACACTGTAGCAGTTCACAGTGAGAAAAAATCGTCAAAGGTTTATGGGATCCCTTACACCACAAATTACAATAGTGGATCAAGCCACTTATCTGAAGTCCCAGTTTGTAAGCGTTGGATCAAATTGCTCCACCGCGCTATCCAAATGCTAATGAAAATAAATTCACTTCCTTAGTTTGAGCAATTTGCAAGAAGACACATGTAAACAAAATCAGAATCAGGAGATTTCTATTTATTTTAAAATATGCATCTGCAATGCGGAGATGTGAGGTGGCATAGCCTTCCCATGTTATTTAGCATAATCCACTAGAACTAATGCAAACCAACACTAAACATACAACTAAAAACAAACAATTCTATTTAAGTGGCCAGTGGATTCACCAGCTGAAAGGAATATGTTAAAAAATAAAAATAGGGAATTCCCCCATCCTGTTGCAAAACTTAAGACCCCCCCCCCTAAAAAATACAAATTAATGAATAAACACACCGTCCACAATGTGCAACTCTAATATAGGACCCATTCACATATATTCACCTTAACTTTGCTGGATTTGTCCCCATTTCAGTGAACGGTTGAGGGGTGGATCTGTACTATGCCTAGAATTAAATCATGACAGAAAATACATGCACAGTGCTATGCATATATCTTACCTTCACCTTGTGTGCTCTATTTTGGCGACAGGACCCACATGTTCTCATGTTTATTAAGTTATGGCACACGTTCTAACTACCAACCCGCACACGTCATCCGTCCCACACAAATGCTTAAAAATATTACCAACATGGTTAAATAAACATTAGTACATTATACTGAAAGGCTATTGAATATCAGTCCATAAACAGTTAACAAACAGTTAATATGTTGGTAATAAATAATAACAATTCAAAAACAATGTGTTATTTTGGGTTAGGGTAACCATCGTGAACTGATTCATTAATAATAAATGTCTAGAAGCAATTTCACACCTACAGTGTATGCAAATCCTAGACAATAGACTGATAAAAAGGATCATAAGTGCATTTAAATCTATTATGACTTGATTTCCCCACAGTGCTATCTTCTTTTTTGAACATGGAGAATTTGTAAGGCTGTTGAAAAATAATTTGTACACCCTCCTTCACACCGACACGTTTAATGTGTTAAGGTATTTGTGTACATGAGTACATGAGTAATACACATGAGTAATATAAGAAACTTGTGACAGCCAGATTCGTCACCACTTTTACAGAATAGTTTATTTGATCTCATTTATATCTCAACTAGCACCATATTCTTTGATCACAATGTACATAAAGCTACATTTTACATATTTCTGGCCATACTTGTGCTATGACATATTTATTACATGAAAGAAATTTGAAAGAAGAATAGCCTTTATTTGTCACATGTACATTACAGTGAAATTGTTTCTTCGCATATCCCAGCTTGTTTGGAAGCTGGAGTCAGAGCGCAGGATCCGACATGATAAAGCACCCCTGGTGCACAGGGGGTTAAGGACCTAAGAGTTGCAGCTTGGCGATATCTGGGTTCAAATCCTGACCTTTTGATCGGTAGCCCAGCGCCTTAACCACTGAGCTTCACTTGTTTACTTTACACTATTCAATCGGGGTCAATCATGTCAATGACTTTCAAAATAAAAGCATGAAATACACATTCCAAGACTAAGACAAAATAGTTCTGTGACCCACTTTTGGGTTTGACCTACTGGTTGAGGAACACTGCTCTCATTTTAGCCTGAATTCAGCAATGAGTTGTAGGTGCTTCCTTGTACACTGACATTTCCTAACTAAACCATATAACCATATAACTCTTATACTTGCAGCCTCAGATATGCTAATAGTAAGCAGGGGGACTGGTTTTAGGCAGTTTTTTGGTAAAGAAAAAAAAGGGCCAGGGAAGAGTGAAAAGTAGAACAGGAGGAGTACAAAAGAGGAGGGGCAACCTGCACTCAGATATGCTATCAAGTGGTCCTGAGCCAGTTGGACCGTTTCCTCTAGCAACACCGGATAATGGCACGGTACCCATCGTGCTGTCCCCTCAGGTAGGCAGGTGACAACCTGCAACAGCATTGTGCTCCTCTCCCAGCAACCTCCGCCGACAGGTGTCCAAGCTCCGAAGTACCTGCCAATGCTGGGTTTGGGCCGCGAGAAACGCCTGACAGCACAGTTTTTGCTCTGTGTGCAACAAATTGAGGGCCTGATGTTGACTGTGGTGGACACTTGTGAGGGTCTTGATGATCTTAGAGATTGGCAAGAATTCCATGGCGGTGTATTTGCGTCAACCCATTGGTTGTGGCATCAGTTTTACACTTTCGTTTATGTGCATTTTCTGTTTTATGGTCTCATGCAGAAACACCTACTAAAGTAAACACACACACACACACAAACACACACACACACACATTTCAGCTCCGTTTTGCTCAAACACCCCTGCTCCCTTATCCATGTAACTCTGTGCTTTTATCTCTTTCACGGCCACTTATTTGTTACAGAATACACTTATTAGTACAACTACCCACAGGTGCCTGCTTCTCTGAACCACTCATTGCTCATAGCTCCATCCTCCATTTACAAACTGGTGCTTGCCCATGCCCTGACTGCCTCACACTGTAATGCACAAATAAGACCTCCTGGTATTGGTCTAATATTCTCAGGTATAAGAAATAGACATTTAAAAATGCACAAGTCTCTACTTGAATCTAAGGTATGAGAAAATACAGTTGCTTGGCATTTAACTGCTATTGCAGGAGAAAAATACATTGCAGTATTGATTCTTTCTTTCCCTACATTGCTCTCTATCCCAGTCTGACTGATATTTGACCTTCCTTTTCTTTCCCTTTTTTTTCTCTTGGAAGGAGAAATAGATGGAAATGGAAAGAGTGACTGCAAGAAGAGCATGTTTTTTTTTCCTGCAACTATATTTTTAGAGCCTGTTTTATAGGTGAAATGGTGTGAGTGTGTATGTGTGTTGGACAGAGAGAGACAGAAAGAGAGAGAGAGAGAGAGAGAGAGGTTTGGGGAACTTTGAGAAGACGTGTGATTGGCACATAGGTTTATCTTTATTATAGAAGTCCATAATTGAAAATCGACCCTCTGTACCAAGCATTTTGGGATTGGAAAAGCAGATGAAGAAAAACTAAACCTCAGAAAGAAGGTACCAAAACAGAATATCCTCACAATATGTTCACAGTATGTGTTTTGGCCTAGTCTTATACAGAACATACATTAAACAAGGAAAGTAGACCAAAAATGTTGGTTTTTGGTCTACAATAATGGTCTAATTTAACAATAATGTTAACAATAATGGTCTAATTATTGTTAACAGTAACAATAATTATTAATTATTTTTACTGTTAATGTTATTGTTAATATTATTATTATTATTGTTGTTATTATTATTATTATTATTATTATTCATTTTTCCTTTGGTAAAATGTGATAATATCTACATGCTATTAAAAGTATTACAAACACTTCTTTAAAAACACCATTAGTTACAAAATATATATAAAAAAACACAACTTCACTTTATACCAGAATATACTGACATGAGGACATCGGTCCACAACAGTGTTACCAATCACACAAGCAAATCAGCATTTGAAAAACAACATGTTGAAAAATAAGCTGTTGGAATGGACCAGAGCTTCACCCCGGTTCCATGCTCAGGTTTCATTTCTCAGAGAAATTATCGTCATTGAACTCATGACCTGAAGCATTGTTGAAACGAAAGGTTACAGTGTCCTGCTAAACCTTTAGAGTGTAAATATAGTGTCCTGTTGTAGAGGTGGTTCTGAATGAAATACAGAGTGTATTTATTTTCCACCTGTTTAATGTTAGCCTTTAAGGAAAATAATACTACATAGAGTATAGAAGTGTTTTGCTGTGTCATTATTTTTTTTTGTTTCTAGAAGTTGACAAAGACTATACAGTTAATATTTAGGCCCTGATAATATAGACACAATTGAAGGAGGGTGTACTTTCTTATAGTTATCAATTCACATTCATGGCAGCTTAAATTTCTGTCTTTTTTCCATAAATACAATGTCTTGAAGATTGTTGAAATCGAAAACGAACTATCTACAGTTGAAATTGTGATAAGAGCTAGAAAGGATCACAGTGGTTCATATTATAAGCCACTGGTTTACAGTGATTTACTCTTCTTGCCACTTTTATCCCCCCATTACCTAACCTTGCACTATTTTCCTGCAAGCTGGCGTGAAATTTTGGAACTGCCTTGCACAAACCAAGCAAGAGGGACAGATCGGGGGTGGGGGACAGTGGGGCATAACACTGACAGATGGCTGGAGCCATCCAAGGCCCACTGCTTACCTTCCGGTGTGACGTGCAATATGTCGCCATGCCTCCTGACTGCGTGCAGAGATGGCAGAAGGTCTTTCGCGTCAATTCATCTTGAACACATGCGTCTTCATTCATCCAATGATGGCATGAGTGCAATTCGAAGAATAACGATGAAAATTACGTGTGCGGTTTATTAATGTTTGTAGGAGTCTGCTTCCGGATATATATATATATATATATATATATATATATATATATATATATATATATATATATAGTTTTTTCACCCCAAAACAAGTTGAATTTTAATAAAACCATGTGAAAGACATGCTTATTAGCTTAGCATTTAGTTTTTGTCTCCCCAACTCTTGTCTCACTCGCTGTCTGTCTTTTGTTTTCTCTTGCAGCCTATTTGAGTATGTCACTGTATTCATAGAAATTATACATTTAAAAAAACAAAAAACATAAACGCCATATATTTTCTCTAAATAAAAGTTGGCTTGGTTTGACCAAGTTTTTTTTTTCACAACTCAACTACTTCCTGCTTTATACAAAATAGTATCATAAATATGTATGTAGCAGACAAAATTAGGGAATGTAATGCTTATCATATACATTTCATTAGGTAATGTAATGAGTTTCACTGAGCATCTCGAATTTTCCCTTGAAATCTCACATGCAATGCATGCTGTATTGTCTCTTATTCACTCGCTTTGACTCGGGTCACCTCTGATATAGTACCTGACACAGCAAACCTGATTAAAAATACAGTAAAACAATGAAAAAAGTTCAAAACAGAATTTCTAGAGTAATATCACGTGAGTCCATAGCTATTTGTCTTTTTTTAACGTCTTTTTTGAAAATGATGACATTATGAATATAGCTTTTCCTTTACACTGATGCATTTTGTCTCGATTCTCAATTCGGGAAATATCTGTAGATATCTGTAGAAATGTCCAAAATGCATTTTACTACTCTTTTAATGGGTTTCTCGGTCATTAATAAGCTGTATTAAAAAGATGCTGCACAGGAGCCAATTAGAAAGCATCCATACATAAAGCAGTTTTGGTGATAGACACGATATAAGATGCAAGAGTAGCGAGAGACAGAAGTGAAGGAGTCCCAATTAACAGGATTCGAGGTGAAAGAAAAGTAAATGAATGATAGGGTGGGGGGGGGGGGTATTTGGGGGTACGCGGGGTGCGCACACACACACACACACACACACACACACACACACACACACACACACGCACGCACGCACGCACGCACACACACACGCGGGGGGCGTTTAAAGGTGTTGAGAGTGCCCATTCACGCCCCTCTCCTGGGCGTTTCTCTCGCGGCGATGCGGGAGCGCGTGCGGAATCGGGCCGGCGCGCGCGCGAGTGCGCTGATTTATCCCGAGGCAGAGGTTAACGACGCCGTGCCTCCCCGCCTCGTGTTCCTTTCATTGTAATGTGGTTAGAGAGGAACCCGGGGCCGTGTAGCAGCCCTCCCTCCTGCCCTCATCTCCATACACGTCTGACTGAACCGACCCCAAACCTCCTTTATTTGCCAAAAACATTGGTGCGGTGATTTCCCATTATGACCTCTGAATGGGTCACGTGCAGAGAGGCTGTTTTTTCTTCTTCTTTTTTTTTTTTTTTTTTTGGGGGTGGGGTGGGGGGAGTGGGGGGGGGTTGGGGGGGGGGGGGGGGGGGGGGGGGGGGGGGGGGCTTATGGGTCATAAATAATAATTATAATAATAATAATAATAATAGTAACAACAACAACAATGACTATAATAAGGATAATATTATTATTATTATTATTATTATTATTATTATTATATACTTCTCTCTTTCTATTACTACTACTACTACTACTACTACTACTACTACTACTACATATATATATATATATATTTCTAGATTTTATTAAGGATTCCAATTGGGTTTCTGATGTTAGAGCTAAGGTTACAATTAATTAGCTCGCTGCAATAATAAGAGAAATGTCCGCGTCTGTGTGTGTAAATAATAATTTTAGAGAAATATTTTGCAGTGGGCAATACATTACAGCACTTCTTTTATTTATGTATCATAACCCAGCAGGCAAGCATTTGTATATTTTCTTTTTAAATA
>JACRUU010000030.1:7657247-7672247 GCA_030449085.1 Kryptopterus vitreolus
CACATGCACGCACATATACACACTTGGAAATGTATATGTTTGCATATACGTATGGATCAGACAGTGGGGATGGTATATATATATATATATATATATATATAGATATATATATATATATATATATATATATATATATATATATATATATATATAACGGATATTGAGTGCAGAATGAATAAAATATCTCGGTGATATTGTCTACTAAAGTGTCCACATGCTGGAGCAAAAGTGTTGTACACTGTACCACAGTATATAAAGATATATATATGTCTTGTATAACATCAAGAAATAGAAATGCTACTGAACAGGGATGATCAGCGTTGCTGAAATAAATCGATTCTCCTTGAATACCAGGGAAAATTTCTTAATGTAAAAAATGGATTTTATTTGAATTATTCTGGTGCCTGCAGCATGCATAAATACTGTTTTGCTTCCTGTTTAGATAATAGTCCATGGTGATAAATTATTACCTTTTTGAAAATGTTGAATATGAGGTTAACCTTGATTTTAATTGGGATACACTATTCTGATTGTAGAGCAGGGTGTGCATGTTCTCGGTGTGTATCTGTTCTGCGGTTGCCTCCCGTCTGTCAGGGTCAAGGTTGCTTAAAGTTGAAGGTCACTAACTGCAGCATGCTCGCAAGCATATGCGTGTCTGCAAATGAATAAGGTGCAGCATCTGTCTCAGGGGTTGCATGACCTCTATAACCTTTAGTCCCTCCCCCAGGACGGCTGGCGAAGGTAGTCACAACAGTCTGCGGGCCCCCCAAAAACCCCACTCCCCCCCCCCAACCCAAACACACGCGCACACGCCATGTGTATAAGAGACGCTAGGAGTATGCTTATCTGCATACGTATTGAGCAGCGCCCCCCCCCCCCCCACCCCCCCCCCCCCCCCCCCATATTCAAGCCCACTTACAATAACCTTTTCAACCCCGACACTTAGTTTCAACCCTTCTGTGCCACACAGCTAGTCATAGACAGAGGAAGTGGCTGATGGTGCGTTTCGCTCACCATTCACCATGAGGTTAGCACAGTGATGGAGATCTGGTTTGGATGAGAAAGGTTGGGGGGAGGGGAAGACATGTTCCTTCCACCTGCCCCTTTCCCCTCCTCCACAAACCTTACAATGACTGCTGCTCACCAGATTTATTGTGTGTGTTGTGTGTGTGTGTGTGTGTGTGTGTGTGTGTGTGTGTGTGTGTGTGTGTGTGTGTGTGTGTGTGTGTGTGTGTGTGTGCACGCAAGGCACGCGCCAAGTGTCTGCTGCTGAATCTTATTCCCTCCCCCAGCCCCCGAGGCCACTTTGGGATTACACACACACACACACACACACACACACACACACACACACACACACACACACACACATGCGCGCGCCTTCAATCAGACACACACACTTCTTCACACACTCTGGTGTGAAGCACACATTATATTCCAAGGGGAATTCAAGACCTTCTCTGTCTCCCTCTGCTGCTATGATTCGTCCCCTCACAGGAACTGGTCCTGTCCTTTTTTAACTCCGAGACGGACAGTCCAACACACACACACACACACACACACACACACACAGACGACATACACACACAAATACAACTCAGCATAATGGCAACATGCAAACAGCCATTTGTTAATACACTTGAGCACTGAGATATTCATGAACCCAGGGTGGAGGTTAGGACAGTAGAGCCCTCAAGAGGGCAAGAGGAGTCCTCTCTGTACCTGATCACCAACTTGCTATGGGAAAAAAAAAACTTGTCACACACTTTAACCTTCAAAGGTTTGAACCCCATAAAAACCCTGAAATGGGATGAGACTAAAGAATATGAAAAATGATCATATTCAAATAGAGAACTACCACAAGCAGTTTAATCTTGCTTACAGGAGATAACAGATAATTGCAGTTTTTGTTAAGTTTAAGCAAAATAGCAAAGCAATATATATATATATATATATATATATATATATATATATATATATATATATATATATATATATATGTTTGTGTGTGTCTGTGTGTGTGTGTGTCTGCGTGTGTGTGTATTTATGTATATATGTATGCGTCTGTGTATAACACACATGCAAACGTACATATAGGTACATACCGCATTTTAAATGCAATATACAGGTGCATAATGTAATTGTACACACACAAACACACACACACATACACACACACACACACACACGTTTGCACATCTCTGTCAATTCAGTCTATTTCACGCCATCATGATCCCAAGGCAGTATGGCTGGTAGCCATGGAAACAAGATGATATAGTGTTTCGTTGTAGAATGCTCTTTTTTTTCCACACACGATTTACAGGTCTGTATTTTCTCTAAATAAAAATAAATGTTTCTAATATTAGCATCTTGTCCTCCATTACATTTTTCGTCCTCTATTCAAAGTAGATGAAATGTGACATATCAAAATGAGTGGTTTATTGGGTGACAGTGAGCAGATTTGTGGTCATATTTATTTTCTATTTAACCGTGTCAGTCACAGTAAAGGGTGTAATGGAGATGCAGAATAATCTCAGTATTCTCACCTCATGTTGCTGCAGTGTACTACATCTTTTCTTTTCGTATGACTTTTGAGGATTATATCATTAACATTTGACCAGGCATTTCTTTAAAAAAAACACACAAACGTATGGACATTTGCAGTCTACACTACAATACAATAGCTGTACAATAGCTGTATTTTTTTTAACATTTGGTGTAAAATTGTAATTGTAATAAATTTCTCAGCATTTTATTATACCATGCATGAGACTGAATTCACACATGCACACACGCACTCACGCACACACACGCACACACACACATGCACACACACACACACACACACACACACACACACACACACACACACACATATATATATATATAATATATATATATATATATATATATATATATATATATATATATATATATATAGGATGATATATATAGCAGAATGTGATAAAGACCACTTGAAGCAGAATGACAAGACCACTTTTTTATGAAATAATCACAGCTCTGTTACATGCCTATGAATTCCTTCATTCCACCTGAGTTCTCATAGTTGCCAATATGTTTTGATCGAGTTGGTGTGACAGAAGCATTTGGATGTGTTTCATCTCTGCCCCTGAATCAGCAGTTAGTAGATAATCAGGCGGGGACGGTTTTAATTACTCTGTTAATTGATAGGAAACAGAAAGGATCTAATTAGATGTAATAATACAAGCTGCTCCCTGCTATCACAGAACTGATGATTTAGCACACTAGCACCAGTGCTCAAAGTGGATTGTTCTCAGGGAGATTTACATATGAAACAAGAACACGCTCAGTGTGTATGCATGTGTGAGTGTGTGCATGTGTGAGATCGGTGATCGAATACAGGAAAAAGAAAAAAAAGAGGGATCGATAGAGAAGGCGAATGCAATAACAAATAAAGGCATTTTCAAGTTCCATCTCATTCCCCGTTCATCCCATACAGCCTTTTTCTTGTCATTTTATCTTGAAAAAATCCTTTTGGTATCGGGCAGGGGTGAGCAAACGTGGTTGTGCATGGAAAAATCATTGTTTAGCCCTTCATGCCTAGTTTATGAACATTTATTTTGTGTTTTGCTTTGTTTTTTTCATTTACTGTAAAAATGATCCAATAAATAATTGACTCATCCAGATCAGGAATAGATGTAAAAAAAAAAAAGAAAAAAGAGCAATTCCACCATTTCAGGTTTGAGAGACGTAGGTGGGGGTATGTGTAATAACATTATCAGCTGTGCAGAAATTGTAGGAAACCGCACCTGGGTGGTGTATTTTTTTAGGTGATTCTGCAGTAATGCGCAGCAAACATAAAATCCATTTACAGGCTGGTTATTGGATGCTTATAAGGTTATGGTTGACATTTTTCACTGTTGTGAGAATGCTCAAATAGTTGTCTCAGTGCATCAGAATAAAGAAAAAGAAAAAGAAAAAAAAAGAGAAAGAAAACAGCTCACCTAACATGTTCTAGATGAATGGTATTTCCATGATAGATCTTACACTTCATTATAATCCTAATTAAAACTAAGACTAAGATTTACAAGATTCCTTTCTATTCTTCGGACTTCATTTTATTCTGGTTTCTTGAAATCTTTCAGCGTCGTTTGTCTACCACGCTTGTATATGTGATTCTATAAGCTATCGTTTTCGTCGTTCAAATAAGTACTCTTTAATACAAAGTGTGTTCATTTGAACTTTTTATTTATTTATTTATTTTTTTATTTTTTTTTACAAACGGATTTATAGCTATCAGATGGAGCATGGGGCATACAGAGTGATTATGATTTTTAGATTGTGAGAGGAATAAGATGAAGGGAAGAAAGATAGATAGATAGACAGAGCAAGAGATAGAGAGAGAGAGAGAGAGAGAGCGTGCCGCAAGAGGGATGAAAGTCTTATCTCTTTGAACAGAGTTTTCTATCATTTATTTGTGAGTTGGGAGATCGAGAGATAAGGTGAGATTAGAGAGAAATATTCGGAGTGACAGAAATAAGGGCGGAAGGCGGGCAAGTGGCAGAGCTCATGGCACAGAGAGAAAGAGGGAGAGAGAGAGAAAGTAATAGAAGTTGCAGTAAAAAGGAGTTTGGATGAATATATGCTGCTGAATACGATGTTACTGTTATTTCTGTCTAATGTTGTGTTCGTTGGTCACCATACAGATAATTCTGTCAAATGAAATACCAAAACTGGATCCTTAGTCATCGTAAACTTTGTGGCACACATTAAGATGCTTGCAAATGCTCTATTTTTCTCGAGAAATGCTGAGATTTCGGGGTGAAATCGGACACACCACGATTGCACACTCCTCTCACCTGTCCCTTGGGTAATTTAGCTTGTGAAATCACACCTTTTCTTCCTCTCCGCTCCTCTTCGATTTCCTGTCCCAGAGGTGGCCAATCACACCGGCATGTCCTTGAGGAGTGATGGCGGAGTGCTCTCATTTGCCTCGCACATTCATCACCAAGGAGATGACCTTTCCCCCATCAGAGGTCACACAAAATGTCCAATATAGACTAAAACACAAGGTGATGCTAACGGGGGTCATAAAAAAACCCCAAAAACAATAAGGAACATTCTGTTGTACAAAAACAGAACACGTGAGGTGGCCTTTCGCATCCTTTCGCAAATGCATGCTTTCAAAACACGTCGGCTTTGGTTAAGGAGAGAATGCGAAGGCACACATAATGTATTTTGTGGCTTGGTTTTGCTTCCTTCTTAAATGTATGATCATTGCATGTTTATATGGCTGCTTTCAAAGCCGGTTCTTTGTGTGCATTTCTTTTTTTTTGAGCGTTGAAGAGCGGTTTGCTTGTTGCGTGGTAAGACGAATAGGGATAGCGTGACGATGCGAATTCAGGTCATGCTTTATGCACACACATACACATGGACTGAAGGGTGTGTGTGTGTGTGTGTGTGTGTGAGAGAGAGAGTGTGTCCGCGTGTGTCAGCTTTGAAGAGAAAGAGAAAATGGCACCGAACACAACGTAAGGCTCCTTTTTCATTTCCATCAAAGGCTCAGCAGAGTGAATTAGAGCAAGAAGAGAAAGCGGACTAGTTTTCCAATCGCTACCTAATCGCTACCTTATATATATATATATATATATATATATATATATATATATATATATATATATATATATATATATATATAAAACCCTACATTTGTATAAAATTACACAGACCCGATTTCTAATAATTTATTGTATATTTATATTAATTGTATTTACTGTATATGTATATGTATATGTCAATATGTAATGTGACAACATGATTTTTGTGTGCTTACACACATAAATCTGTGCGTGAGAGACAGAGCACATGTGTGTGAGTGAGCGAATATGCAGGTTCATTTAGAAAAGAGGTTATCGTGGTGGAACATAACATACAGCAGAGTGTGTGTGTGTGTGTGTGTGTGTGTGTGTGGTGTGTGTGTGTGTGTGTGTGTGTGTGTGTGTGTGTGTGCCTTTGTTTCAGGTTGTGTCTGTATTATAATGAGCTCGGCCTGCAAAACTGTAGAACAGTCATTCACATAGAGACAGTGTACATAATACACATGGCAGCACACTAGCCTAACCTCACATATATGCATACATTAGCACACTCTATTTAAAAAAAAAACAAATTCATGTTTTATACTCCTGAACTGACAGTGTAATATAAGACAGAGCACATACAATGCATTGGCGGGACACCGTCCGCTTTTAATTACATGCCTGAATAGATTAAGCCTCCCCATTTCATATACATAGTCTGTAGAAAAATGACTATGGCATATAAAGTTTTGAGTTGATAATTTACTAATTGAACTGGACTTTTAAAGGACTGAATGGAATTGCTACAGTGATGATCAAAAAAACATTTATTCAATGTAAACAGGGCCTTCTTTATTTAAAGATTTACTATTAATGCTGGTGTTTGAAATTGCAAAGGTTTCTGAATAGGAGTCATGTGCTGCTGGAGATGTCCAAACGATATATTAGTTAATAAAAATGATTGCAGGGTCACGGCTGATGAAAGAGAGAGAGAGAGAGAGAGCGAGAGAGAGAGAGAGAGAGTAATTAGAGGAGATTTTAAACGTGAATCTGGAATTCTTTAGAGAAGCAATGCGTCAATTTAAATATATCACACTTTATTATTTTTTTACATTATACACACTTTTTACAACTTTACATTATTTTTCAATTCAACCCAAAGATGCATTTTAAAATGCTAAAAAACAATAGCACAAAACTTTTTTTTTTCCATGTTCAGTAACATTTCCACAGTGTGTTCATGCACACATCAGACTCTTTCACATCACTTCATCACACCTCTCTTGCTCCCTCCCTCTCTCTTTCAGTCTCTCTCTCTGGCAGGCTGTTCAGGCAGTGCTTGAGTGTTATCTACGCATGTGTGTGTGTGTGTGTGTGTGTGTGTGTGTGTGTGTGTGTGTGTGTGTGTGTGTGTGTGTGTGTGTGTGTGTGTGTGGACGGTTTGGTTGGGGTCCAGCAGCGGTGTTCTCTCCGGACCTAAATGAATGTTTTCAGTGCTATTCTTCCCTCTGTCTCGCTTTATGATTGTATTAATAATGCAGTAAGCTGTGGACTACTGTGGAAAATGATTATACACTTTTCCCCCCAACAGCTTTGAAGGACAGTGGGTCCAATTAATGGCCACACTCCCTTCCCCTCTGCTTTATTAATTATAGCACTGGTGAATGAGGGAAGCGGAGTGCGTGGCTGTGAAGTTATCAGTGCAAAGCAGGCCGGCCTGCTTTCACATGCCTGAATAACTCAGTCAGCACTGAATATGCAGTCAAAATAGCTCAGGCTGAATAAGAAAATTACCTCCTTTAAGCGGGGTGGAAATCACACACACACACACACACACACACACACACACACACACACACACACACACACACACACACACGCACACACACACACATGCATGTACAGATGCATGCACACATGAGCAAATCTTTCAATAATTGGCCTCAATGTTCCTCTTTTTCTTTTGAGCAGAAGCTTTGAGAAGGTGCATGACATTTTGCCACAGGTACAACACTATCTCTTGAAGTGAAAAAAAGGCATGTCCTGGTGTGAGAGATGTCCTCATTAGAGCATTCCTAATAGCTACAAAACAGATCTTAAACAAAGGTCACATGGTTCACATGGTATTGTCCATGGAAATGCCCATACGCTCCTGAAATGTCAAATCAGTTGACATAGCCAAGCCGATTAAATCAATTAAATAGTAAATGCATTTCTGCCGCACTCCAATCACTGGCCTGTGACCTCTTGCGTAGGGGTGGGAGAGCGGGTGACAAGCTCATTCACCGGCAGACACAAAAGCACTAATATCATTTCTTGTCATTAACATAAACAAATGAGGCCGGCAAGCTCATTAAGGCATTACTCGACGGTCAGGGTCACAGCTGAGCCAATGGCCTGACCTCACTGCTCTGTTCCCCTCCTGAATCTCCACATCATCATCCTTACTGCTCATCTGCATGTACAAACAAACTTTAATTAGTCAGATGTGCTCGTAGGCCATGGGGTCAGTGTATGCCTAGTGATGTATTCCCAGCAGATCCAGGTAGTAGGTATGAATTAGTACCAAGGCATCAAGTTATTCATTCAGCTATTTTCAA
Organism: Kryptopterus vitreolus; assembly: GCA_030449085.1. Lineage (NCBI taxonomy): Eukaryota > Metazoa > Chordata > Actinopteri > Siluriformes > Siluridae > Kryptopterus > Kryptopterus vitreolus. The sequence goes on from JACRUU010000030.1 coordinate 7,665,409, forward strand.
TAAGGGATAAATAAGGGATGTAGTGGAGTGGGAGTCAACGGCTAGAACCCTAGGGCTCATTAAGCCAGTCCATCTACTTGCATGTTTGTTGGATGTAGGTGGATAATGAAGAATCATTGGGAATTCCATCCAAAAATATAGTGATCATATGAGGGGGAAACTCCACGAAGACATTTACAGAGTATGTGCTCAAACAAGAAGCTTCAATGTTGCACTCAATGCACCACTCTTGCACTGACAAAGTGTTTACATAAGGTGCCCACAAATTGTCTTCCATCAATTAAATATATACATATATACTACTATATCTACATCCTTGACAAAAGCTTTGCTATACTCCAATCTGTTAATTACACTGTTTTTGGCTTTGTTTCCCCTGACAGATAATTTCAAAAAGAAGAGCTATAAAGCTAGTTCCTATTGTCAAGTTGGATGCATTTTAAACACTCAGGGGGGCTTTCACAGTAACAATAATTGAGGTCTGTTACATTATTTATCCAAAGTCCAGCAATTACTTCAAACTTGTCATTTATCCATTAAGATGGTAGACACCAGCCCGGGCACAGTCAATGCCCTAGGCAATATTCACCTTCACCTTCTCTGACTGCCATTTACCAATCACCCTAATTCTTCACTACTACTTCACCAATTATTTCTGGTATGCTTTTTATTTTTAGTGTTGATATATTCAGATAAGGTTTGTTGTACAAAGCACTGGGTAAATATAAATTGTTATAAAAACAATATAGCATTTCATTAAGACATAGATAAATTGACAATTGTCTGAACCTTTTGACAATTATATATATATATATTCTTTTACATTTTCAACATTGTGTCTTCTGAACATTTAAATGAGCTTCAGTCTTTTGCAACATTTTTTTAAATTGTTATTTATTTTAACCTGTGTCCAATTTTTTAAAAATTGTTTTCAATAATACATGCCCCATAGACATTAGCATCCGTTAGCATTTAAAAAAAAAAAAAAAAAAACAGTTTCAAAATCAGAAAGTCTGCATTTTATTTAAAAATGGTTCACTGCTAAACACATGTTATACTCATGGAACCTTAAAAGGTGTTTTTTTTTTTTTTTTTTTTTTTAGAAAAGGTAAAAAAGGAACAATGAAATAGGAAAAAAAAATGCAAGACCAAACTGGGGATATTTAAGAATATAAAATATTTCTTTGAAATTTTGTGGTGCTCTGTTTTAGCCAGAAAGCTAAAGATCTGTAAAGAAGACTAGGACTAGATGAGTTAGCAATCTGGCTAATGTAGTAGACTAGCTACACTATGTGGCCAAAGATATGATGACATCTGGTCAACCTAAGAATATTCAAGGTAATAAAACAATTCTTTGAAAGGGAGCATTTATTTGGTGCACTGTGCTGACAGGAAAGCAGGTTTCCACTCCACTATACAGCCTGTGTTTCTTTACAGACTCGGTAGTCAGAAGATCAGAGAGATTAGAAAAATGATCAAAACAAAAAAGGCACAATTATAGAGCAGAATGAGGGACTAATGCAAGGCAATTGCTTCCAACTTCCAAGCATGCTAATTAGGAAGAATGATTTTATTAAACTCGGGGGTCTAATAGCCAAAAGATAGCTACAGTATTCTTCCAGTCATGGTGAAGAGAAAATTTAAGACGACCCAGACGTGTTGTGCCATTGTAGTACACTAGCTACACTATATGCGCAAAGATATGTTTGGTCATTTAAGTCATTTAATAATCACACCAATATGTGCCACAGAGTTGGACAAAAAAAAACATTGGCTATAATGAGGAGGTCTGTCTTCTGCCCCACTACGCACATTTGCGATGATATGGAATGCTGAAGGCATGCCAAGCTAACTCACCTAACTCACAAGTGCTCGGTATTTGTACAAATCCTCACAATGACACTTAATTGTCTGATTTATGATGGTGAACAAGCATATAAGATTGTGAGGGACATGTGTCTAGTGGCATACCGGTGGCACTTTGCCACTGGGCTGCTAGTCAGAAAGATAAGCCAAAAGGAGTGATGACCTTAGCTGTCAAAAAGAATGAGGGCATGAGCAGGGAGCCTTAGTGTTAGTCACAGTTAATGAAGCATGCTCACAAATGCTTAGTCACAGGCTTGCTACTCAAGACACTGCAGGTGCTGTGGGAGTGAGCAGGCGCAGTGTGCGAGGGAGACCATCTTTAAGTGGAAATGTACAGGAAACCCAGCGTGTATGTAAACTTCGCAAGCTCAGAGATTAGAGCGTTTGGCAGCGATGAACACTTATGCACAGAGCCACAGGTCACGAAACAGAAATGACAACCTCAGGGCGAAGGAAATGAACACACTTCATATCTAACTGCAGAGTGATAGACGATACAGCTAATAAGCCAATGACATTTAAGTGGACGCCATAAAGCTATAAAGTATTAAAGCCGGGAACAGGAGATAATATTGGATGATAAGGATCTGTAGTGAGCTTTGCATGCGTGATAAAGCAGTTTTTTCAAGTAATATCTACAAATATATATAGAATATATTTTGTAATCTATATAAAATATTTGTACATTTTAAAAATGATCTGCCTTAGTTTATGCATTGTTAATTAATAATGAAATTAGTATTCAAACCAAGTCACTAAGTGCACTTAATGTAATTAAAAGGTTATTTCTCAGAAATGTACAGTATATATTTGTTGCATTTGTTAATATTGTGAAAAAATATACATATTTACATATTCACTGTATATATACAGTGTATATGTAACTATGTACATTTATTATATATATATATATATATATATATATATATATATATATATATATATATATATATATATATATATATATATATGTTTAGAGTTTTAAAGTATGTTTCAGAATCCTAATGTACAGGGATATTTAATTTTAATATTAAATGTTTATTAATAATAATAATAATAATAATAATAATAATAATAATAATTATTATATATATATATATATATATATATATATATATTATTAAACATTTAATATTAAAATTAAATATCCCTGTACATTAGGATTCTGAAACATACTTTAAAACTCTAAACATTCTCAAAAGTCAAATAAACAAACAGAAATAAATTTAAACCAAAAGATAAATTTCAGACCAAATGAAAGATAAATTTCAAATAAAATGAAAATGAAAAAAAAAATTCAAATAAACGATGCTGGAGGAGGCGAAGCTTCACAATATTTACTCTGCACATAATGCAACAATAGCTTTATTTAAGCAAAAGTTAAACTTAAAAGTTATTCCATTGGTCTTTTCCCCAAGACAAATTCAATAAACATAATAATAACATAACATAACAATAAAAAGAAATAAACAATTAGGCATTTACTGACTTACACTTGGCTATATTATATATGTCTTTCTATATATTTATAACTCATTCACTGCTAATGTCAATAAAATCAAATGATACTATCCTTATTACAATAAAAAAATACAGCTGCTTGTATTATATATCTATATATATATATATATATATATATATATATATATATATATATATATATATATATATATATATAAGGTCAGGGCAGGTTCTAAGGTCAGGGCAGTTGCCTAAGCATTTCACTGCATATCGTACTGTGTATGACTGTGTATGACTGTGTATTTGACAAATAAAATTTTAATATTGATATATATATATATATATATATATATATATATATATATATATATATATCCAGTATATCATTCTACAAATCTTTACATCATTTACATCTACATCATTCTATATGTACGTCTACATCACTGACCTATTTGTGAGTTATCACAATTTATATGCATTAATTATTGGACTTAAAGAATTTGAATTTGTTTGATTTTCTTTTGGTCATAATGCATACAGACAGTGCTCAGTGTTGATGAAACACATCGCCTACTTGCTTTTGAATATTCTTTACATGGATCTTTAACACTGACCAGATCATCCCCTTTTTTAAATGCCACAATTAGAGGGAGGTTGGAACAATAGCGATATGGTTGTAAGGTGATTTTTCTTGTAGACCGCTGTGCATATGTGCTCTTTATATGTACAGAACTTGCATATCGTATTGGGGCAGATGGCTAAAGGATACAGACAATATTAATCCGACTTTTTATATGTATCTGTATATATATATATATATATATATTATATATTATAATATATATTATATATATTATATATATATATATATATTATAATCTTATATGTGTATGTATCATATTTGATGTTAAGGAAATAAAAGTTTTCCAAACCTGCCTCTCCCTATGCAGTAATTGTCACATTGTGGCCTGCCTTAGCAACAAGTCGTAAGCTAGAACAATGTTAGCTCAAAATATGCAAAAATAGCTTCTGAAAAATTTGCTTTTTTTGCAGTGCAAGTTTTTGCAGAAGGAACTTAGGAAAGCTTTATTACCTTAATAAATTAAATCATAATTGAATTGGCTCTGGTTTTCTTTATTATGGTTTTCTTATTTAATATTACATTTCGCATGATTGGAACCATTTAAAGGTCACAAATATGAAAAGAAATATCAGGAAGGGGGAATTTTACACACAACAGACACAAGGCATGATTTGTGAAGCAAACTTATAAATTACACTGCTGACCTGACGAGTCCTCTTAAATGACCCTATTACAGGGCCTACTAATACTGATAATTATACTATAACATGAACTCCCATGGTTATATATATATATATATATATATATCTGTCAGTTTGTTTAGCGTCTTTTTGACATTTACATACTTTGACAGTTTATAATCCAAGTCCACCCTTTCTTGCTAAGTTTTTTGGTGTTCGGTAAACCAAAGAACCCTCAGGAATCCATTCATGTGAATTTAAAATTAAACTGAAGAGTCTGCTTTGAGCTCTATATGATTTTCCTCTGTAGGTTCCAGAACATTCAGTATCATTTTCAGAAAAAAAATAAAAGACGTACACATATTATTCTATGATTACTAATTTGTTGTTACTTAGCATGAATGATTGCATGCATCAGGTAAGCATACATTACTAACTGTTGCATCTACTACAATCCTGTATTATAAAGGAGCTTCACCTGCGAAATATTTAATGTGTACTGCATCAATCGTGGTTATATGTCTGCGGCAGCAGAGATATGTTTAATTCCAGAGCTCAGCGGCTGAATATTAAGAGCAGTAAGGATGGAAAAAAAAAAAAGATTAAATTGGACCTGAAGATGGCCACACTATACTATACCGATGCTTTAAAATATAGTTACACTTGTGGTGGATTCTGGTGGAATTTTAGCTTCAGCTAGCTGTTTTGCATCTCAAAAACTGCAACCAAATGCAAACTCTCCCTACGGTGCGCTCTATAATACAGATGCGCGCCACACTCGTAAGCTAGAACAACTCAAAACTAGTGCAAGAGAAGGAACTTTTTAGAATTGGCAGGCACCACGAGGGAAGTGAATTCACCTCCTCGTCCTGATTGGTTGGATGGTTCTGTTTTGTTTAGCGGCTTTTTTTTTTTACTCCCTTGACCTGGAACATCAATGTTTCAACGTTTTTTTTTCTTCTCGACTGATATGTTTTTGACAGCTGTCGCGAAATGACGAGAACTTAGAAATGCCACATATCACAGTGCCTCTGCTGTTATTGTCATAATGTCATTTAATTTCGCTACACACATGTCTTGCATTTTATTTAGGCTATCTGATTGAACAAGCATGGGAAAAAAATGGGGCAAAGTGAATATTTCAGTCACACGATTTACAGCAACATTTGAGGGTTGATAATCTCACACACAAGCACACACACAAAAAAAATACACATGTAGAGGAAAACAAATAACGCCCGATATTAATCTCTTACTAATTATACTTTCTTCCTTTAATGTTTACTCTCCTCTGAAGGGTCTTCCCAGGATCTAGCACATTAAAAAAAATCCTCCCCTTGAGAAAATGACATAGAACAGTGATAAGAGAGAAAGTGTGAAAGAGAGAAAGAGAGAGAGAGAGAGAGCAACAGAAAGACAGTAGTTGAAGCATGAGGCCTATTGGGAGTCCAGTGACCATAATGCCATAATGGGTAGATGCAAGTCTTCTCCTATTTTCATATTCTCATTATGTTCTTAATTAATTCCCAACTCATTACGCTCTCACTGGCTAATTTGTACTCGCCGCTTGATTTGATTAAACCTGTCTCTATGCTAATGAGTGTGTTTTCTCTTCATTGTACTCTTAGCTCTAAGCTAACTCGAATCACTTCAAGTGGTTTGGTGTATATGTGTGTGTGTGTGTGTGTGTGTGTCTGTTTTTGTGTCTATGTGTGTGTGTGTCATGTAAGAGAGAAAACACATTAGCAAAAACACTGAGAAAATTGTGCCTCAATAGACTCTCTCTCTCTCTCTCATACTGTCTCTTTTCCTCTTTATGTCCCTCGTCTCCCTCCCGCTCATCCATTCCTATGTGTGAAGATGCTGATTTGGAAAGTCTAATGCATGCAGTTCATCAGCAGAGGCTGAGATTTAACAGATGAATAATCTCCTTTTTATGGCAAGAACACAGCAGAAAAATCCAATTAAAACTTTGTTTGATGCCACAGAAACCCGAGCGGAGGAAAGGAAGAGGGGAAAAAAAACCCGATGATTTAAATGTAGGTCTTTCATTTTCATGCTAATTTGGAGAAATGGGAATAAAAGAGAAGGACATTTTTTAATATAGAAAAGAAGTCAGTCGATAGCATATTAGTAGCATGCAGAACTCCCTTAATAATTGGATGATGAATAAATGTTTGAAAGCACTGAAGTGGGAGAAGTATTTGACATCTCTGCTAATGGCAATGAATGAAAAACACTTCACTGAT
>JACRUU010000030.1:7677247-7747247 GCA_030449085.1 Kryptopterus vitreolus
ACATATGCCGTGAAAATGTATACTGCAGCTCTGTTCCTAAAAAGAAACTTAATGATATAATAATAATAATAATTTTATTATTATTATTATTATTATTATTATTATTAATAATAATAATAATAATAATAATAATAATAATAATAATAATAATAATAATAATAATAATAAGTGTACAGGTTCTGTGGGATTTGATAATATAATTTTTTTCCCCAATTTCATTGGACAGAATTCCTCTGGTATTTACACCCTATTTTTTTTTCCCCCCTGCAAAAAAATGGCTAATGCTTTTTTGTTCGGTTCCTGCGTCCCTTTCAATGTTTCCAATGTTCCCAAATATTCCAACAATTCTCTGCAGCATTGCGCACTGTTGACTCTGGCGTTCTCCAGGATGTGGCCCCTTTAAGAGCTTTGAATTCGACTTTAAAGTGGGTCACAGTAAAAATATCTTCAACAATTATTCATGCACCCCCTCATCTCTTTCTCTGCCTCCTCTCTCTCTCTCTCTCTCTCTCTCTCTCTCTCTCCCTCTCTCTCTCCTCTCTCTTTCTCTCACTTTATTATCTGCATGCTGCTGCAGTGCTGGGAAGGAGAGAAGAAGGAGGGATGACTTTTTTTTCCCCCGTTGTCAGATATAGATCTGATGAAATGCTGGTGCAATAAACCATGTCTATACCACTGACTGTTAGAAGTCAATTGGTGATTAACATTGATGTCCATCTGGGCCTTTGCTAGCATCCAGCCAGTTGTGGTCTGCCGGTGTTGTTAGATTGGCTGATGAATATTTTGTCCTGTGCTCTGGTTGATCCTCAATAAAGCTTCAGGTTTTGATGGTGGGTGGTTAGTGACCAATCGCACGCCTTGTTACTGAACCACTTTGTTGCCTACATGTTAGCATGCTCTGCGTGTGCAGTTGTTATGGGTATGCTAGTGAGTGGCTAAGCTTGCGATTAGCACCCTAGTGAAGAGAACAGCACTGCAGCATATGGGAGCCAATCTCCCAGAAACTTGACGTCTTCAAATTAGTCAGAGTGAGATCAAAGCAAGGCATGCCATGCTCACAGAGAAAAAGCCTTTGAACTGCCTCCACTCTTACCCTCCCTTCTCTATGTGTGTGTGTGTGTGTGTGTGTGTGTGTGTGTGTTTGAAAGAGACAGCGAGAGGGAGAGAGAGAGAGAGAGAGAGAGAGAGAGAGAGGATGAGATAGGTTCGTGTGCTGGTATGGAAATGAAGAGCAAATCCCTTGAGTGTGATTCCGAGAGGTGAGAGAGTTTGCCTTTGATCACGTGTGTGTTTGTGTGCATGCGCGTGTGTGTGCGATCATTCTTCCACTCTTACCCTCGTTTACATGCAAAGACACTCCAAATAATAGAACGGATGAGAAATGAATAACTGGGCAATTTGAAACTGATGTGGATGTAGAGGAAGAATAAATCAAAGCCAACTCATAGAGCCGCAAAGTGCACATATTCCGTGCCGTATAGCGAGGAAGCGATAAACGAAACAGAGAGGCCAAGATATGTAGGGTCATATCAGCTATTTCCTAACATCTGTACACAGCTCGGTCTTTCTACTGTACAGCCGCGATATAAGCTGAAATGTCAGAGGTCTGCAGGCTCTCGGATTCCTGTTGTTCTGCTCTATTCTTTGTCCAGTCTTGAATGTACGCTGGCAAGATCAAGTGCGAACATGCTTCGATAGAACCATACTTTAATTTACTTTTAAAAGTCTTTCAAAAAACTTTGACACAAAGGTCAAGGTGGTTTTTCTTTGGCAGGAGGAGAGTGGTTCTGGAGATTTCTCTCCAAAATAGTTTTTCATGATGCTAGGACATGGCTGTATACATGAATGTCATTATTATGTCAATTCATTATCTGTTCGGCACAAAAGAATTCTTCTTTAACCTGACGTACTAATTGAACGCACGTCGTGACCATTTCCGTGGCTTGTGAGGGTGAAAATAAAGAGATGTACAGGTCAAGATAGTAAACCAGCGTAATATATGCCCAGTTGTGCTTGAAAAAAGGTCCTGAGTGGATCAGTTAAGAGTTGTTCAGATTCTATGGAGTTTATATTGTTATTATAGCATAGGACATGTGGAATGCATGATCGCCAATGTATACAAAGACTTATAAGGGCATTAAAGATCCAAATGAAAAAATATGGAAAAGGGATGAAAAGTCAATGACTGATATGGTAATTTAATTTACAGTGTCATATTTTTCATTCCGTTAACAGGTAATGTCTTGCTTTTATTTTCTGAATTTCAAAGACAACAGTTTGTTTGTAACTTGATTATTTTTAGCCTTGTTTTTTTGTTTTACTAAACCCATCCAGGTGGGATACAAGGGTAAGTGAGGAAACCTGGAAGTCTGTTCAACTCCACCGTGGATGAATACATTTTGTTTTTTTTTCATATTTCATAAGAAAATAATAATTCTTGACAAATTGCAGTGATTGTAATTGTTAGCAAATTGCTTGTGTAGAAGAGGAACGAGACATTGTATTATGCTTCTATTTTGAAATTATTCAATGCCTGGTGAAAAAAAAAAGACTCCCCAGTTTACTTCAGTCTGCATTCTGTCATTGATTATTTTCCTATAACATCACATCCTGTCATGTTTTATTCAATATATAATTTTCGAACCCCTTTGAAATTAATTACCGGCTACACCGCTGCCTCAGTCTGACATCAAAAGTAGTTCCTTCCCAATAACAACAAGACAAAGAGCTATAAAATGCGTCTGTCTGGAGTGTGCTTGGTGTATCGCTCAGGAAAAATTGCTTATCTTTATCTAGATGCTTAGCATATCTCAGTCGGTTATATTGTGTGAACCTTCATGACAAGAGCTGAGTCGTGCTCCTATACAGATGAGCAGTAATGCTCTTTTTTTCCTGTACAGACATGACCTCATTTTTTGGAGGTTTAAAACAGCTGGCTTGCCAGAGATACCACAACGCTAAGCAAATAACTGTGAAAGCAATTATTTTTTAGCAGGGTTTATTACTGTCAGTCAAAATATATCTTGCATTAAATGTCCCCTTTCGAGGTGTCACACTTTTTTCTGTCTCTTACAGACACACACACACACGCAAACACATACTCTCTTATTTACTACATGGAACACATGGAGGTAATGTCAGTCATCTTTACCTTCTCTTCTTCCACACATTTTATCTCCTTCAAGATTACACGCCTCTCTAAAACTAAAGGTCACGCATAGGACCTCGTCTGACCTGCTAAGTGTTTACAACACGGTTGACAAGGCACACACACACACACACACACACACACACACACACACACACACACACAAACACACAGAAGAATAATGCACTGTAGATTATATTGTCAATTATCAAGGACCATCAGGACAACTGCATCAAGGACCACCTGGCATTATGTACAGACACGTCCTTACAATGCTGCGGTTCATGGATGTTTTGTTCAAAATGGGAGCTGCTGCTCCCTTGCGGCCTTCGAAGGCATTCTAGGGCGTTAAGTGGCATGTCACCTTGGAGCTGACTGCCCCGTGGTTGCTGTGGCAACAGGGAGCCGCTAATCAGTGGCACGGTGTGCGTGCCATTACACTAGCCAGCCATGCTTTGTTTTCACATGTTTATGCTATTTCTCTCCCACAGTCACTGGGTTAAAATAGTTATTTTTTTTTACTCTTTTGTCAATGTATTTAAAGACATCTCAATTTAGTTTTTTTGTTTTTCTTTTGTTTTTTTTCTGTTTTCCTAATTGCTTTCTTTGCTCAGGGTGAACATCGGGGTCTTTGTATTTAACTATAGATTAACGGTCACCTAGCAACAACCAAATAAAACCGAGAGCATGCTGTTGTAACCTCTGCTCTGTGTGTGTGTGTGTGTGTGTGTGTGTGTATGTGTATGTGTGTATGAATGTGTGTGTGTGCACTCCTCAGCAGTCTCTGTAGAGATTGTGTGAATACCGGTGAGAAGATTAGAGGCTGCCATTGCCGACACACACCGTCTCACATTCACCAAAGGTATGCGAAGTATAGGATCAGCAGAACTTCAAATAGTTCCTTGTCCTAACAGCTATAGCATAAACGTTAGAGAATGCGTTTCTTTTAGGATGCACATTACCTTTAACCTCACCTACTCGCACACACACACACACACATGCACACACAAAGACATAAATACATAAATGCAACACAATTTAAATATGCCAACACCCCGACTGCTGACAATGACAGGTTTTTGATAGGGAAAATGGTTGGAGGACAGAGAACAAATGGTGTGAAATGAGCCATTTTGATCACAATGCATGTGGAGCACCATAATTTCATGGTGTGTTAGAGAATACAGAAGCAAGGAAAGTGTGGGATGGGTGGATGTCTGGCCCCGAGGGTCACCAGAGCCTGATAGCGCAAAAGAAATGTTTGTGCTCCAAAACCTACTTCTCTACTGAACACACACACACACACACACACACACACACACACACACACACACACACACACACACACACACACACACACAAACACATATATGCAGCTCCTGGCTAAATCGAAGAAATTAGAATTTGTACTTACTACGATATATATATATATATCCATTTGTTGCCTGAATATGAATTCACATTTTCTGCATGTTTACCATATGTGTTGCGCATTTCCTGACCTCATTCTCACATCAATAATTTGAAGACTGTGAAAAATGAATCAAAATTCTTCATCTGTTTAAAGTTTGTGCAAGGGTAGACTTGCTGAGTTGCGCATATGCATGAACACTCATGTCAAGTTGTAGAAAGAGATAACTGTATAACTGGGTCATAAAGCGCTCTAATGGAGACACACTTTCTTTAATCGTCTTTTAATCACACACACAATAACACGTGTATGAAATGTGAAGAATGATAAGATGAGGAACTTCCTCATCACCATAACCAACACTGCATATGACATGGTCTTATCACTTTCATTTTCTGACTGCAGAGAAAAGCTGTGTGGAAGCCAAATGTAGCATAGCACTATACTAGACAATGAAGAAAGGCCCGATGCATACTCTTACATACAGTCTTACATCAATATATACATAAACAACCAGATGTCAGTGAAAGTAAAATCAATAGGACAAATAGTGTAGGATGTATAGATGCATGTAGTGTAGGATGAATAGAAGTATATTTACATATTTTAGCGTTACAGACACTGCGGCTTTATGTGGTAGTGCATTTGTTAGTCTTCCAGACATGTTGTTGAATTGTTGTACAATGGCGCCTCCTAGAGCGTGGAATATTTATGGTTAATTCCTGGAATAATCTACAGTACGGTGCAGGTGCAGGTTCTCGTCGTTTATAAGGATTTCATATGCAGCAAAGTGAAAAAAAAATTAACTGTGATTTCTGATCAGCAGCAATCACACTAAATTAAATAGGCTGGGAATTTGTTTCTAATATCTGTAATACAATTAAAGTTGTATAAACACTATATTTTTTAACGAAGCATCATAGTTATATGCAATCTTTTCGATATTGACACAACATTAAAAGTCTTTGCATGCTGTAGTTATTACACTTTCGCTTCGATGTGTCTAAGAGGTCTGAACCTGTACTAGCACAAAGCAAGGTCAGCAAAGGCAGTGTTTGCCAGGAGCGCATGATCTCAAGGCTCACTGTTCACCTTTGGGATGAACCGAAATGCTGACAGAACCCCAGGCCCTCCTCACTCAACATCATTGCCCGAGCTCACTAATGGTCTTACGGTTGAATGAGCACCAATTCCCACCATCACAATTCAAAATATGGTGTAGCGCCTTGCCAGAGGAATGGAGCTTATATAAACAACAAAGAAAGAACTAAATCAGAGACAGCGTATTCTTCGAGCCACAAAGTCTTGCTTTCACACATCAACAATCAAATTAACATTAAAAGAAATTATGTTAGGATTTTATGATTTTCTTCTGCAAATAATTTCGCTAATAACAAATGAATAGTATTTTTTTTTTACTCTTTTCTAAAGCTTTGTCTGCCCTGGCGATCTCTGATTCTGAAGATAAGAAATAATGGTTTGGTGTATCAACATATACTATGTACATGGGGTTTACCACAGAGAAAAACCATAGAGCAGACGTTGTTCAAATGTGGATTAGCTATAAAATATTAATCTTGGTACTCCTAGTTTTGTGTCAAAAAGTTTGTATCACACCAGGACTAGTCTTGCTAGTCTCTCTCAGCAGCTCAAGTAATGGTAGATTAAAAAAAAAAGAAAGAAAATATTAAAACCATTTAAAAAACAGTGAAAGCTGTTTTCAGAGCACTTTCATTGCATAAACTCGCATGCTACTACCACATAGAACTGACAAACAATCATCTGTAAATGTCACTATTCCTTTGAGGGATCTTTGTGGTTGAATAGGAATGGAGAAGGGTGGTAGCTCAGTGGTTAAAGTGTTGAGCTCTGGAAAATCGCAGGTGCAAATCCCACCAAACTACCACTAGTGGGTCCTTGAGTATGGCTCTTAACCCTCAACTGCTAGGTTATACGTCGCTCTTGGTAAGGGCGTCTGCCGAATGTTGTAAATGAATGTTCATGTTGCAGATCAAGGCAAGACAACATTATTACACACAGTGATTACACTGCGTATTCAAGGTCAAAGCTTTTAAACAACGTGTCTCCAACTACAGACAAATGCTTCAGAATCCTAATTCCTATGATTTCATGCACTGTTGGGTCACCATGAAGTCCATACTGGCCATACTTTTTTGCACAGTAGATGGTTGTATTTGTGTTTCTCTGCTTTCTGTGAGTGATGACAATGCAGGACATCTTTTCCATCTTTTTCACTAATTGTAGAGGAAGAAAGACACCCCATGCTTATTTCCCTTCTGATATTGAAGGGAAATAAGCATGATGTGTCTTTCTTCCTCTACAATTAGTTTCCTTGTCCAATAGCTTTTTCTCTCCGTTGCAATGCTTCAGTTATGTTCTGTCTGAGTTTCTATCCAATCATATGTTGGTGGGTATACAAATTTGACACAAAACCGACAAAATTACTTTTCTTTTACTGTTTTTTAGATTTGAGAAAAAACATCATAAAAATAACTGGATAAGACAGAACTTGACCAAAATAGGAAACCTCCAAATGATATGCCAAATGGGAAAGGGAATGAGTGTGAAACCGTACACACGGTGAACAAAACAGTACAGTACATTGATAACTCACAGTAAGACACGAAATACAAAATGGTAGTGGTGATACAGATAAAAGAAAACAATACAAACATTCATCACTACACCACACACATCCGAGAAATCCATATATGCTCTAAATATCACCTTAACAAAAGAAAATATTAACTCCCATGCTAACTGTATAGCTCCTGCACCAGGAAAAAAAATATTATACACAAAATATTATTCATTCATTCATTCATTCATCTTCTACCGCTTTATCCGATCTTCCCTCGGGTCTCGGGGAGCCTGTGCCTATCTCAGGCGTATATGGGCATTAAGGCAGGATACACCCTGGATGGAATGACAACCCATCGCAGGACACACAAAGACACATTCACACACACATTCATACACTAGGGACAATTTTCCAAGGTGCCAATCAACCTACCGTGCATGCTTGTGGACCGGGAGGAAACCGGAGAACCCGGAGAAAAACCCCCTGAGGCACGGGGAGAACATGCAAACTCCACACACACATGGCCGAGACGGGAATCGAACCCTGGCCCTGGCAGTGTAAGGCAAACGTACTAACCACTAAGCCACCGTGCCCCTACCAAATATTATAATACACAAAATATTGCATATATTCTTGGTTTTTACAGCACAGGATGTCTCTAATATTCAACGTTAAGCAACACAAAAATATTGCATTTCTAAAATAATTTTATAAACTTTTATCTTGCAAAGTTCGATGTCATTACACTGCTATCGACTGAAATCTCACAAACCAACTCTGACATATCGTCCAACTTATTTATATGATTTTATTTAACTTTGCAAAAGAAAAAGCCATCTTGTATCCATTTTTTTGCAGGCTTCCCATAATTTACTGCATGTCCTACAATATGATGTCAGTATAGTTTTCCAACTCTTAAAGGTATATTCCCGTTCTACAAATCGCTTTGAAACATGTATAACATGACCCAGTTACATTGTAACCCGCTTAGAAATCAAAATCCTTAGTGACTACTAACGAGTTTCTCACTTCTTTAACTGCCACTCTAAAGAATGCTGTACCAAATCTGGCGATGATTTGGGATACTGCTATGGGCAAAGTGACCTCTGGTCTAACACTGACTTTGGTGTTACATGGTGCACATTTGAATGCATTTGAATGCTTTTTATGGGGAACTGGAATTGGAAAAGTGTAGGACCAGGTTTGGGTTCAATTTCAGACACTGAAGGTTCCTGATGTTCGGAATTATTCACCTCATCCACAGACAACAACAGGTCTACTGAACCAATAGGTATGTCTGATTGAAGGGAGTTACTCATCTATGGACCTGAATCAAGGGTCGTAGTCACAATCAGCCCGTCATCTAAAACATAATCAATCAGTTTCTGAAATTGCAGGCATAAATGTACCGGCACACTGACATCTGTTTCTTTTATGCTGAGGAGGAGTAGACATAGAGACACAGGGCCTAATGTCAACTCTGTTAATTCTCTTTATAGTACTTCCTTCGGCGGGTTCCACTTCCACCACATGGTGAGGAATGTGTTTCAAGGCGTCTTGGATCTGATTTCGGCCTGGGGGCCTGTTTCCCATATACACAGTCTGACCTACCTCAATAGATGGAGCGTACACTTTATCAGGTAACATAGAAATGCATTCAGCTGCTTTGAGGTCAAAATATTGTTTTGCCCTGGCATACATGACATCTCTGGGGTATTGCAAGCCAATAATGATTTCAACAAATGACTTCTGTCTTAACAGAGCATCTATTGGAAAATAGGGCGATTGACCCCAAAGAGCAGATAACATGGAAAATAGCCTGTAGTTGAGTGGGGGGGTCACATTGAATGCGCAGACTAAATCGAGCAAGTGTTCTGGACACCTTTGTTATTTTTTCAGGTGGAAGAGTTAACAACAGATCATGTACACAGATCCTGTGTAGATATGGGACAACGTTTGAGAAGGATAACCGTCACTGCAACTGTCCACTGTTATGCTTTATGGCAGAGTGGCTAGGCCAGTGCCTCTCCTTAGTACAAATCCTGTTGAAGCCCATTAGGAATTTGACAGCAGGTACCTGAAGGATGCTCAGACTGTGTGGATCAAGATTCTCCCGCCTCAAATTTAAATGTTATGTGTAGGAGAAATCAGGCACCGCTCATCACCTGCCTAAAATGATCCCAGAAGAGAAGTATAACAGAGGCAGCAGCATGTTGTGCGACTGCCAACTGGACAAGGTTGAGGGAAAGCTAAAAGGAGAAAAGAACAGACATATGACAAAAACCTATTTCGCCGTGCTCAGGAGCTCAGTCTGGGACACAGGTCCATTATATCCCCCAAACACACACACACACACACACACACACACACACACACACACACACACATGTACACGTTTGGCCTGTTGGACTTTCTTGTCGACTGAAATGCAATCCTAAGCACTTTTTATTTTCGCTACTATTCAATGCTTTAAAAGAAAACGGGCGACAGGAAAGAATGCAGGTTTACGTGTGATCAGTGGAGCTTGTTTTGTTTTGTTTTTTTTTGTTGTTATTTTTTTTTGTTTGTTTTTTTAGTATTTTTTCTCATGGAACCATTTTTAAAAAATATATATAAATTTTTTTGATCGTTTATTGAATGGTGTTGGAAAGAATCAATGCAATGTGAATTGTGCTTCTGATTTATGCTCTTCTTTATTCTATATATATATATATATATATATATATATATTATATAGTATAGATTTTTTTATTTTTATATACTGTTTTTTATATACTTTTTTTTTTTTTTTATTATTTTTAGTTTATTTTTTTTTATTCCTTTTAATGAACTCTGCGCTAAACCTGGATGACAAGTTAGGATAAATGAATGATCCACTGGAGAACCCGTGAGTGGATGCCTGGAAACAAACAGGCAATTAGTGGTACCCCCTCCTCGATAGGGTTCCTGAGAGTGGGCCTGTTTCAATGCAGGGTGATGACTCGCGAAGCCAAAGCTAACATGAAGGCTCGCACATGGGAGCACCATTCCTCTCTGCCTTCAAGTTTCCAGCAGGGTTGCTCTTCTTAGTGAAGCACCCATTGAGAAATCTGAGGGAGTTCCGGTTATAAGAGACTCTATTCTGAAGTCAGCTTAGATTTTTAGGAAAGCACAGGTTTTCTATGATGGTATTTCACATATGAGCTAATGATATACTTAGACAGTCAGAGGTTACGTTTAGTAATACTATAGAGGTGTGTAAAGTAGTGAAGGCAATGTTCAATGCAGTAATATGCTGTGGTGTGGCAATGTCACTTACAGCAGGTTATGGTCGCTGAACTGCTGGATGTTTGAGTTGAGAGCAAATCTGTTATCCATCCCACTTGGAAATGTACTGTTCCCATTTCTTGTAGAATAGGTCAAAGTCTCGAACCCAATTTTATAGAACCCAAAGTTATAGAACCCAATCATAGTGTGGGACACACTCTTGATTTAATATTAACATTTGCATTCGATATAAAAATATAGTCATAATTCCATTGTCTGAAGCTATGTCAGATAATTATATGATCTCCTTTAAAATCTGTCTCAATTATCGCTTCTGAGTCTGCAGAACTTAATTGGTCTACTGAATGTCTAGAATCACCATTCCGTTACCCTCTAGATCGGGAATGTTCAATCTTTTCTATGAAGGGGTGCAGGTGGATGCAGCTTTTCATTGCAACCAATCATTGTCACACCTGACAGTCATTAAAAATGAGCCTCATTAGATTTGGACAGTTAGAAATTGGAGTTAGCTTGGTTGGAATGAAAAGCTGCACTCAAACCGGCCCTTTGTGGAAAAGATTGGACATCACTGCTCTATATGAAGTATATATTCCATTATGTGATAACATTAATTATTATTAATATCCCATTAAAACTAAAAAGGAGAAAAAAATTTGCATGCAACTTAAAACAGACCACTCAGAAATCTGAACGTAATCGGGTCTAATAAAATTATCAGCATTTGAAATAGCCCGGACGGAGAACCTTCTGAGGTGTAGAAAAAGCTATTAGTGCTGCTAGGTAAGCATACTTTTCTAATAACAAACTAATAATCCTACATTTTTATCAAGTACCAGAGCAAAATGAACAGGGAATTAAAGAGCCACCCTAACATCAATGAGTAGATGTGATTTTATGAACTTTTTTAATAAAAAAATACAGACATTTAATATTAATCCAAATTATTGTATAAGTAAATATTACTAAAATCATAATAGATAATCAATAGATTTACTTCTATTTGAGAGAATGATTCAATTTCATGTATTTCCTTTGCAAAACCATCATCTTGTGTTCTAGACCCTTAGATACCTATCTCTTCCAACAAAAGTCCAAACAAAAAAACCCGAACTTGACCCTTGGCAGCTTTCAAACTACAGGCCATTATCAACCCCCCCCCCCCCCCCCTCCCCTTTCAACAAAACATTGTTGAAATGTATCAGTCAGGATTTTGGCTACATCATAGCACAGAGACACCACTGGTTAAAGTGTTAAATGACTTGCTTTTGGCCTCTGATCAGGGTTGAATTTCATTGCTAGCGTTGCTTGATCTCAGTGCAGCTTTTGACACCACTGATCACAATATCCTACTTGCTAGACTAGACGTTGTTGGAATAAAGGGAACAGCTCTCTCCTGGCTAAGATCTTATTTGACCGATCGTTCCCCTCTGAGGTAAACTTTGGTGTTACCACAAGGATCTGTCTTAGGCTCTCTGCCTTTTTATTTATATATGCTCACTTTGGGTGAAATTTCCCAGACCAACCATGTTTGGGCGGTCTTTCTTTCTCTGTGTGTAAAGCAGTCAAAGTGTGATTATTGTCTTTTTCTTTGTGAATAACATTAAAAGGATCGGCTCCTTTCACCTAAAAATATTGATAAAATTAGTCTCTATAGGATGCAGAAAAACTAATTGTGTTACATCTCAATTAGACTATTAGAACACTTTACAGGCTGTTTGTTAATCAGTCTACATGGGCCTTTAAATCTCGCATTGATTAGAAAATAGTACTACTGATGTATAAAGCACTTGATGGTCGCACGCCACAGTATCTGAGTGAACTTCTTACTATTATGACCCTCCACGAGTACATAGATCAAAGCTACAGGGTATTTGTTGGTACCTCAAATAATGAAAACTACAGCATAGGGCAGAGCTTTCGCTATCAAATCCCACAGTCATAGGACATCCTTCCTATTAGTGTTCAGGATTAAAACACAGCAGTCACCTTTATTTATATTGTGCTTTTAACAATAGAGATTGTGTCAAAGCAGCTTTGCAATAATAATAATAATAAATGACAGTATCAGTATTCAAGTCGAGGTTTGCTCATAAGGGACAAACTTACATTTATAAAGAACAATATTTTTCTTTTTACAGCATTATCTGTGTATCGCTGCTTTTAAATAATGCACAGAGGTAAAAACTCCATAAAAATAAAAATGATTTGAATTGATTAGTCTGCATCATTTGTACCAAAAGTTTGTACCGTTTGCGAGTTCGCACCATGCTACGTAAAAGGAGAAGGGGTTTTCTCTAGTGACATTTGCTTTTTGTAAATGAAGCTGAAGCCTAGTAGGGAGAGTGTATCTCAGTGGTTAAGGCACTGGGCTACTGCTCAGAAGGTGCGGGGTTTGAGCCCCTGTATTGCCAAACTGAGTTGAGTCCCTGAGTGAGGCCTTTAACCCTCTAACCTTTTTTTGAAGGTACTTTTCTTAGGTTTTGAATGTACAAAACAAAGACATATTTAACTAAAACTAGTTTCAAACCCTTGGAGAAAATAGGTTATTTTTAAAAAAATCAAACTGCATCGGAATGTCGACGTTATGGGGGCGACGGGCGTAATTTTTTCCAGCCCATTGTAGTACATGCTTGTTACGCTTTGCCATATTTACTGTTACTGTTTATTTCGAATTAAATTACATAATGCCGTTACTTGTAACTAGTTACTCCCCAACATTAGTCTCAAGTGAAGCTACTGCTTATTACACACAAGCACTGTTCCTCCTCAGTCCTTAAAAAGTGCTCCAAAACAGATCTCTTGGGTGTTTCAGACCCGGTTCAGGTGGTTTCAATAGAGATTATTCCCCAGAGTGTGCTTTCATTAATGTATACTGCTCGTTTAATTTTTCTAATTCAGTTTCTGTATATATCTACAGACAGCATGTACTGAGTTGTGTGAGTTCACACCATGCTCCCTAAAAGAAGGGATTTACTATACTGTCTTTTTTAAATGAAGTAGAAGACTAATGTTCTAAATAGATTGATTGATGGAAAGAACAATATTCATTCATCTTCTAACGCTATATCCGATCTTCCCACGGGTCACAGGGAGCCTGTGCTTATCTCAGGCGTCTATGGGCATTAAGGCATGACACACCTGGATGGAATGCCAACCCAACACAGGGCACACACAAACACACACATTCGCACACTAGGGACAATTTTCCAAGCTGCCAATCAACCTACACCTGCATGTTTTTGGACCGGAGAAACCGAAGAAAAAAAACATGAGGCACCGGGAGAACATGCAAACTCCACACACATGGCCAAGAAGGTAATCGAACCCAGATCCTGGAGGTGTGAGGCGAACATGCTAACCACTAAGCCACCGTGCCACCCAGTAGGAAAAATATATATAGAGAAAAAAAAGAATTTGGGATATAACTGATAAGCAATCCAAATAATTTTTCAGGTTGCTGAAATAATTGAGATGTGAGAAAACACTAAATAATTAAATGAACTATTGTATTTTTAATAAAAAGTGGTGAATGAACTTAGTAAAAACTATTTGTACGTCGCTTTGGATAAGGGTGTCTGCTAAATGCTTTAAATGTAAATGTAAATGTAAAAAGAACAATGAACTGAGAAAAAAGAAGAAAAGGAAATAGACTATAAACCAGTGGGATAAAACACACTTTTTGTACTGATTTTGTTTGTATTGTATTTGATCTCTAATCTGATCCCATACAAACAAGTTTTATGGAGTTATTTTCATTATTACAGTTCATTCATTTGAGAACTGAATTTACAAAAGAATTTGTATACTATTTGTAATAGTAATTTGTAATTTGAATACTTCAATGAAATTTTATTTATGTACCAACATAGTTACCAGACAAAAATTCTACTCAAATAAAAGTAAGTAGTAGCATTTGTAAAATTGTTTAGACTACTATTTTTATCAGCAGGTGTGGGGTACGGGAGTTTAGTGCACTTCAGAAGGACAACTGGATATAAATCTTAAACTATTTGTTTTTATTTGAAGGAACACATTTACAAATTAAAAGTCAATAACAGGACCATTTTTAAAAACTTGCCTTGAAAAGACTTACAGCATGTGATTTATGCACATACACTGATAATGAGACAATATTGATATATGATATGAACAACATTCGATTTGATCGATTTTGATTTCAGCTAGTGTCTGTCTTCTCTGTCTCCATCTTTTTTCCTTGTGAGTTTAGAATGTTTGTTCTCTGCCCAATATTTCTTTGCAATTTTTTCCCTTTGCATAATTTTAGTTTATTATTTTTTTTTTTGGTAACTGCTATTATTTAAAATATAGTAAAGGTAAAGGTTTTCATAAACTACGTTAAAAAAAGGGAAGTACACAAAAAATCTATTTAATTACTCTAACGATAGTAAATAAAAAAATAGCATATTGATATAAAGCATTTTTAATTATAATATATATATATATATATATATATATATATATATATATTTATTTTTATTTTATATTTATAAAATTTATTTATTTAGATATACGTACACACACACACAAAAGGCATTTGACTTTTCTAACCATGTGTTGAATGTATACTACTGTATCTTCTTTTTACTTCAACTAGAAGGTGCAAACCTGTTCCAGCATGACAATGCCCCTTAGCACATAACTAGCTCCATGCTTTACATGGAATGGAAGATCTTGAGTGGGGTTCTAAAGAGCTCTGACCTCAACCATACTGAATACCTTTGGGATAAACTGGAATGCTGATTACAACCCAGATCTCCTTCAGCCTACAGCAGTAGCCATCTTTACTAACACCTCTGTGACTGAAATAACCACAAATCTCCAAAAGCACCCACCGAAATCTACAAGAAAATCTTCCAAAAAGAATGGAGAGTAAAGAAAATAAATAACAAGATGGAATAAGATGTCAGAAAGAAAGGTACAAAACGGTACCTTTTAATGTACAAGTGGCTGTTGCTGGGGTGATATTGTAAAGGTTACAATTTTGTACCTCTTATCAGTACCTCTTTGGACCATAAGTATACTCTAAGGACCTATTGTGTACCATTAAAGGAACCATTATATTTTTTTGTTGCCCTAGGAACAAAATTGTACCTTTGCGGTACCTTTCATTCTGACAGTGCATATGTGTCTTATTGTCAGGTGATCATCAACAATTGTTGGTAAAATATATGATGTGTCTTTTAGGGTGCCCTAATCAAATAATAATAGAGATAGAGTTCTATATTTTAGGTCTACTACACGTGCCCTCTAGGTTAATGATCTCTGGGTATCTCTAAAAAAAAAAAAAAGCTTCCCTGACGGTAAACTATTCTACACAATAATGTTGTAATACGACCCAGCGACCACATGGCGGGAGTAGCAGCATTGTTGTAAATCTGCACAGTTCACTGATTGCGCTACACTCTATGTGAATAACTGCTTAGTTATGTTTCAGTGTTAAATATGTCTCAAAGACATGGTGGTCTTTACTCCAACACTATTGAGAACACTGTTAAGGTGATTAATACACATAGGCCTACTGTATTTTACATCTAAAAAGACACAGGTCAAAAACTATTTCAAATATGATACACATTTAAATTATATTGCATTCCACTGCACCACTACCAGTAGCTAGTAAACTGGCCAGTCTGGTATCAACCTTATTTCAGCTACGAAGAAAAGTCTGACACAACCCAATTATATATGTAATGGCCTGCACTAAAACTATTCTGACCTAGTTTTTTTCAAAGAAACCTCGTGATATACAATATATACTATTGAAGCCTGGATCTGCTTGTACATCTCAAAGGCAGAAGTATCCATTGGGATCACGATTTTACTGAATACCTGATCTAAAGTAGTATTTAATGTAGTAATCATATATGGTGAAAGTGTAGACATCAGCAATAACCTGGAAAATTGTTGGAGGGGATCAAAACTGCAAAGACTAATTTCACGAATTCATATTTAAACTAATTATGATAGCATTAGCATTTCATCTGTCTGTTTCTTGTCTTGGAGATCTCTGGGCACAAGGTGAGGGAAAACTGTATGTATATATATCACCAAAATGTCTTCTAGCAGTATTTGGCTGTTCCTCAGCCAGGTTAAAGACTCCTGTACAGCCATTTCTCTTTCAGGACTTGGTTGGTATTATTATTTACTCATACATCTGACTCTAATCCTACAAAATCCTTGACTTTTTCCATACTGTCCAAAGTTTCCAAAAGTAAGAATTAAAAGGAAAACTGTAGACACACCAAACATTGATTTAATTTGCATTTTTATTCCGTTTCTTTCCTTCCTATTCTGTAAACTAATAGAACAATGAATAAATCACTTTTCACATGTTGCCTAAATACTATAATTTGCCGTTAATTTCAGAAAGCTTAATCTCTGACGTAAAATGAAGACACTTTGATGTCATGATTCCGTCCTGGATGTGTGCGGTTACAGTAAAGGACCCGGTGGGTTTCTAACGCTCTTAATTAATCCGGCTCGCTGATTGGACAGAGCGCTAATCCCGCGGGGGTCCTCGCGCTCTTACTAACGCTCTTGTAGGACGGAGCGCGCGCCACACTGTGCCCAGGGCGAGGGCAGAACGCAGCGCGCGCAGCAGCGACGACACGCGCACAAGTTCGCGCAAGGTGTCTAAAGCACGCGTGGCAACGGCGGTGTGCGTTCTAGTCCGTCACGCGCGTCCGGGTGTAAGGTGGCCAGATCAGACGCGGGTTGAAGGTAGGGGTCGAATCCGACTCGAACTTTCCCATTTTTGTTTCTGAGAGGACTTTCCGGAAAGCAAGAAGATAGAAAGAAAGCTCAAAGACGCAGCGGGATAAGGTTTCACTTCTAGATTTGATTTGCTTATTCTTATTTGTTTCTTTATTTATTTTTTAAAAAAATATATATTTTTTTCAATAATGAACGCTCGAGAGGAGAATCTGCTCAAATCGATTAGCAGCGACACGCTCCTGGACCTGACGCAGCGTTATGGGCAAGCGGCTCTGGGTTTCGGCGGGACCCACGGCGCATCGAGTCCTGCACGTTTTCCGCTTGCCTCCTCCGCGGCTGCGGACTTTCTCACGGCGCAGACGGCCAAATCCGGCGAGAGCGGAGGCGAACACACTAGCGACGACGACGACGGCTTCGAAGTCGACTCGCGGAAGCAGAGCCCGGCCTTCGGAGAGGATCCTAAGCACCCGGCCACCAAGAAGCCCAAGGAGCAGCGCTCTCTGCGCCTGAGCATCAACGCGCGCGAGCGCCGGCGCATGCACGACCTGAACGACGCTCTAGACGGCCTGCGCGCCGTCATCCCGTACGCGCACAGCCCGTCCGTGCGTAAACTGTCCAAAATCGCCACACTGCTCCTCGCCAAGAACTACATCCTCATGCAGGGGCAGGCTCTGGAGGAGATGCGCCGGCTCGTTGCGTACCTTAACCAAGGCCAGACGCTCACGTCGGCCGTACCGAGCGCACTGGCCCCGTTCGGACAGACCGCCGCCACCGCCGCCGCCGTGTACCCGTTCTCAGGCACGGCGCTCGCCGCTTGCGTGGAGAAGTGCTCGTACTCGGCGGCGCCTTCAAGTCTCTTCAAGCACTGCAGCGATAAGCCTTGATTCACACGCACGCACGCACCACACACACACACACACACACACACACACACACACATGCACTATCACACACACACCCGCGCTTACTTGAACTTTACCTGCCGCTGGTTCAATATACACAAATGAAATGTTTTGTTGTTGGGAAGAGAACTTTAGTTTAATCCATAGTTTTGCGACGTGTTTAAATAACTACTCTAAGATTTCATCCAGGTAATGTCAAATATGTGTGTACGAAGGCTCACGGTATATATTTTGGAACAAGCTTTTAAAATTGCAGCTTTTCTCTGCTGTCCTTCTGATTAAAGCGATTTGGACAACATATGTAATGCATTGCAACTGAGTGCATGTTTAGTGATCCTCGGTAAGGCGCTAATTACCATCATGAACCTCAAACGTTTCCCCCTGGTCATTGAGATTATTATTGGTAAACTATGCAGCGTGCAACACCGAGAAAGATACCCGACCTATAATGTATATTTACTGAGACACTCAGACATCAATATATGGGCCCGAATCCTCTCCTCCTCTCTTCTGTCAGTGCTTAGTGGAGAAAACGCCATATACCGCATTTTGAATCTATCTGTTGGCTTTTGAGGGTCATTTCGGATATGTTCCTGAACATATTCCCCGATTGTATTGTACGACTGTGAAGATCTCCTCGATGCCCGAAGTGGTGAAAGCATTTGGTCCTTGTTGCAACATAAGTTTCATATATTGTTTATACGTCTTTATAATTAAAAAGATCTATAAGCAGTGATGACTGATGGCGCTTTATTGCTCCTCCAATTCCTCTCACGTCATAACGTACATGTATGATGCTATTTATTCACACACACACACACACACACACACACACACACACACACACACACACATATATAAACAAAATACTTTGACATTTCTGCATTTGGAAGGAAATATGCCTTCGTGGACCACTGCCGGGCCTAAAATCGTTAATCTATTAGTTATTGGTTTTAACGTTTGTTTGTTTGTTTGTTTTAAAAAATAATCAAAATGCCACATGTGATTTCAACTAAAATGCATTATAATTTTTTTTATTACTTCCGCTAAAATACGCCTCGTGTTTTATTAAAATTTGTAAATAAAAAAACATCTATAATAATATTATTATATTATAATTTTTACTTAATTTATTATAATAATTATTTTATTATCATCCTGCATCATGCAGTTGAACTGATACTGATGCTGATCAGGTGTGATATGAATTTATTAAATGCGGCTAATCTTTGCTCTGGGCCGTTTCAGCAGATGCGCGTGACCGCGGGGAATTCATTTTTTATTTTTTCCAAAAGCGCAGAGTTCCCTTTTGCCCGAAACTCCTTATGTTAACGCCATTTGAGGGCCGGGTTTGCCTGTGTATCGAAAAGACAAGTGCACTGAAATTATCTATCATATTTCATTGTGCAACTTTACACTGAGGCCTGGGCGAAAACTTATGCAGCATGGGCATTAAATCATGACTAAAGACCTGCTCCAGATGCCAGTGTAATGGCATTATATATATATATATATATATATATATATATATATATATATATATATATATATATATATATAGATATATATATATATATATATATATATATATATATATATATATATATATATAGTATAATTATGATAACATGACATGCTATAGCAGTGTCTTCAATTTTACGTTTGATAATGAATATTGTTTGATTTTTATTTTTAGTATCACATGGCAAAAGTAGTCTGCACAGGCTTTTGAGCACATTTTATTCAAAGATTTTACATGTAATTGAAAATATTCTACATGAAACCCTTTACGGACAGAGGTGCCCTGACCTAATATCAAACTCGATTAAGTGGTGCAAAAAACTGTACCATTTATTATATTAAAATTACATTTGTGATGGTTCTTTATAAAATGATAGATCTTTTTAAAGCACTTTAAACTATATAATAGCAACTATATTTCAAGAATTGTTTGCCTGATATGCACTGCCCGTTTCCCATAGACTCACAAATGTAATTCCTGGCTGTGCCTTCAAAAAGCTTACTTTGAAAACTCTAACAGGTATCTGGGAAGGTGATCATGCTGAACTTTTAATTAAATTGTAATTCAAATCTATTATAGGCACATCAGTGATGTAAACTACACAAATGTGAACACATTTACATTTACAGGTCTTCAACTGTATATCTTTGTTCTGAGCCTTTACTGGCCTGAATATCCAATTTTGATCATTCATGAAATTTCAATTCATGTCCTAAATGAAAACGCCAATGAACATCATATAACCTATATGTTCATTTCCTTCATGTTTGGTAAAGTAAGATCATTTTAACATTCCATAATTAGCTAATGCAGTTTAATAGTACAAGAGTGGATCCTTAGTTAATTAAATCCATAAATCAAGGCAAAAATTGCTCAAAATGTCCTCTAAGTTACAATTCACTAAAATATTTACGATGCCTGAAAACAAGCAACACTATTTGAAATCAATTTCCATTTCAGATGAAGGAGTGTTTTTATTTATTTATTTTTGGATCACCCTTGCAATTGATTTCTAAAGGATTTTGCGACATAAACACAACATACACATATAAAGACTTCAAGAGCAGTAACCATACAGATGCTTTGCACAAGTGTTCAGTATATAATTATTACTGTCATTCGTAATGTCTCAGGCCATGCTTCTTATTCCAAAGGACTAATTTCATTACCGTAGCTGGAAGCCTTAGTTGTGTGTTTTGTTGCTCTTCACAGGCGACTGATAGAAGCATATGCCCTTAAGTGCTGAACTCTGCCGACTGTTTCTGACAGTGCTGCTGAGAGTCATTAAGCTCTTGCAGCTCGGTACTGGTGCTTGTTATACGTGCACTTGTTTACTACAGGGCTCAGGAGTGCAAACAAGGCTGGAGAGCAGTTGGAAAGACGGGTGGGGGTGCAGGAAGCCGAAACAGAGTTCAGGTTGTGTTTGTTCTTGCTTTGGAAAGCATATGAGCTCCAAGGCATGTCATTTGAAGCACTAGTGGTTATGTGTCGGTGTGTAATGTGCTGTTTTTGTGCATGCCTATGTGTGTTTGTCTAGTGTATATGTTTTGTTTAGCATTTCTCTATATCCTAAGCATGAACTGATCAAATGCATAAAACAAGACATTTTTATTAAGCACAGCTCTTCAGAGATTGTATATTACTCTTATTACGTTTGTATATTATTGTTTATATCTTGCTGAACTGCAAAAAAAAAAGTAGTTGTGATTTTTCTTCCATTCTCAGACATCTAAAGGATGTCTAGATTGAAAGTCCATTTATAATACACACATTTCACTGTGATTATTATTATTATTTTTTTAAAGTCAATTATTTCACACAGAAATTTTCACACAGAATAAACATTTTTACAATTTTATAATAAAATTCAACCACGCAAGCTGGGGTTATTTATTTATTTGTAGCAATTAATTACATAACATAGGCTAATTTAGTATATCATCGGTTAAACGCTTTGTGCCGTCTGATTTCTTTCGCCGAAATGGAAACACTGGGAAATGCTTTTCTGCGTACAACATTTGCAATGAGTAATCATTTGAAATAGTGCAGCTTTCTTCTCAACTCAAACCAAAGCTGGCAATTCATCGGAAGAATTCTTCTCCTCAATGCATTTTGATTGCCCAGTTCAAGGTCTCTGGAGGACCATTTTCATAATCTGTACATGCACACTGAAGATTTTCTCATGGGAATAGTAGAAGGATGCACTAGTCCTTCTGTGGTTTACTGCGGTGTTTAAGAGACCTAAATAATATGTCTGCTTTAAATGTGTATACCCACCCACTAATGTCCCTGTATGTGAATAAAGAGGGAACCCCTCCAGTGGATCCGTGACATCATGGCTGCTGCTTCCCTGCAGCCCCATTTGTCTCGTACAATGAGAGGCAAAGTCAGTTGGTTCCTAGCAGCCATGTGATTTAGTCAGACGTGCGAGAGTGTGTGGCAACTCGGAGGAATAGAGATTCGTTACTCTAATCAGACATGGACTGGAGAATGCTCACAAACAGTATACATGCCTACAAATTGCCACAAGGCATCTGACACCACATTTAAACCCCCACCACTACCACTTGGGGGTGGGGGGGGGGACATAAAGCATAAAAAAAAAAGCATATTAATTCTCCCATTCCTGTTTATACGCATTTATGTCTAATATATTTATGTGTGTGTGTGTGTGTGTGTGTACAAATTAAGCAATAGAGAAAGACATAGAGAGTGAAAATATCAACAGACAGTACAAGCAAGCACAATGGTTTCTCATTTTGACTTTCTATCTGAGATGACATGCCTAGCGTCCAGTCTAACTCTCACAGTCTAATCTCTGTAATGGTCTTCAGATGCTAAACTGGTGGGCAACTTTAGATGACAGGAGAGCACGGATGTGGAAATGAGCTGCACACCAGTTTAGTCTCATTTCTCTGCCCATGACACATCGGTGTTCATATTTCTCAGCACACACGAGAAACACACTGACACACAAATAGACTTCTCCTGGCTCTTGTGTTAATATATAAACAGATATATATTGCAAACACTGATATTGGTAGTCAGACCCAAACTCAAGCAAGCATTTAATCTGCTGTATAATGCCCATGTACCGTGGTTTGTGAAGTAGCTGAGGGGAAACTCTATTTTGTACAGAGCAGTGGGGGATAGTTAGTGTCATTAATTAATGCCAAAAGTGATGTAATTGGCCATCCATAATCCTTGATGCACAGAGGATTCTGACAGGCAGAGGTGTGCACCACTGCAATGCCTGAGAAACTCACCAGATTATATTTTGTGTGTAAGTGTTCTCTGCTAATATGATTTATTAAGACAAAAGGTTTGAAATAGATTCACGATTATCTGCTATTTTATTTTTTTAAGAATATAAGATTGCTTATTTATTTAAAGATTACTTTACTGAAAGCTGGGTTTTACATTGTCCGCTGTAAATAATTTTTTTTTTATGGAAACAAGAAAAAAAATGTTTACCAATTTTTCATGTGCATTCAAATATTGAAATAAGTCTGAAAGTGCTTAACAATATTTTTGACAGTTATCTGGAAAGGGTTTACTTTTCTTTATCTCTTTGGGACTAGATTGAGCAATTCCCAAATTATAACTGCAGACTAAAATGGTTTTATTTCAGTGAAAATGTGAAGTTTAAGGTAAAACCAGCTCTTGGTAAAAAATACCCTTATACACCCCAGACACAAAGAAACCATCGATATAATACAGAAACGGCTTTCACTTGCGTAAAAGAACAAACGTATTTGCCTTCCAATGTAAATAAGTATCTGTACTGTATCTAATTACTCTAATTAGAGCTCTAACTGCCCTTTGCACATGAAAATATTAATAAAATGACATTAATGAGACAAACACTGTTTGATATCTATTAAAATGATCCTGATTACTATCATCCCAAAACATTATTTTCGACTACTTGAAAATGACATGCGTGTTAGAGTTAGGATATTCTTACTATCAGTTCTTTCTATTATATATACCTCTTAAAATAATCGACTTGTTGATGAACAACAAGCAATGCATGTATGTATGTTCATGTACGCACCCTGATTGGTGGCTTGCCGTGTGTTTTTATCCACTTATATATTAGAAAGGGAACCACTGATGCAAAATGTCAATTAATTAAATGCTATTTTAATTTGAAATGTATTGAAGCTAGTGTATAGAAGTGAAAGTCTCCACAAATGGAAATAATTTAGTAAAGATACTAAATAATGTAACTTGTTTCTGATGAAAAGGCAGAGGTTATTATACACCTGCTAAGTAGCGCTGGTGTCACCAAGTCAACATCTGATTGGTTAAAGCAAAATATTTATGGTTATTTAATTAGAGCTGAAGGCACCTGTGTTATTGATTATGAAGTCCTCAGTGTAGATTTCTGTGATCCTGAATTACGATTGTATAGAAACTCTAACATAAATAAACACTACTTGCAGCAACATAAAAAAGAGAAAAGCTAAGAAGAGAATTTACTATTGGAAATAAATTAATACATATTTATGTAAAAAAAAAAACAATATATAGATCTATATTTGCAAAAGTTTTAGGCAGGTGTAAAAAGATTCTGTAAACAAAAATAATCATTATACTTTCATCAGTGAACGAAATGCAGTGAATGAACAAAAGAGAATTCTAAATCAAATCAATATTAGCCTTCACAACAGCAGCAATTCTTCTAGTTACGCTTGCACATTTGTTGAAGGAACTCGGCTGGTTGGTTGTTCCATCTTGGAGAAGTAAGCAAAGATCTTCTGTGGATGTAGACGTTCTCACATCCTTCTGTCTCTTCATGTAATCTCACACACACTCGACAATGTTGAGATCAGGGCTCTGTGGGGGTCGTGCCATCACTTCCACTACTCCTAGTTCTTCAAAAGATAGAACACCAAATATTGATTTGACTTATATTTTTCTTTTGTTTGCTCACTTTGCATTTTGTAAATTGACAAAAAAAAAAATCATTATTTAATTTTTGAAAGCATTTTTGAAAGCATTCTTTGTTTACAGCAGCATTTTTTCACACAGGCCTGAAACTTTTGCACATATATATATATATATATATATATATATATATATATATATATATATATATATATATAGATATATATCGTCGTCTGGCGTCGGTGTTAGTCTTTTATCTTGCGTTCTAACAGTGCAATGTAGTGTACCCCATATAGAAACCCCTTTAATGTAATGTACCCCATATATATATATATATATCCATATATATCATTCATATATATATATAATATTGTATATATATATATATATATATATATATATATATATATATATATATATATATGGGGTACACTACATTATAGGGGTTTATATATGGGGTACACTACACTACAACTACGTAATATTAGACTACCCTATTGCATAGGAATAGGTACATTGCACTGTTAGAACGCAAGATAAAAGACCAACACCGACGCCCGACGCGACAACACCGACGCAAGACCGACGCCACGTGAAGAGCTGTGAGCTGTCCAGCGTCGCGCAGAGAACATCACATGGCACTGCACGCCGCGCCGCAAGGCACTAGCTCACCTCCGCCTAATTCAAAAACCCGCATTCGAATTTATCATAACTGGCCTCATAATCGTAAAGTCGTTTCCCGAACCATCGTGACTTGACGTGATTCTGATACTGTGCAGGCCAGAACTGATACATGCTGCGCAGCATTTACAGTTAGAGAAGCAGGGTGGGAGTGGGCGTGCCTGGTGAATTACTAATGGGCGGGGCGACAGCAGGTGAGTGGGAGGAGTCTACGTTGTGTCTGATGAAAGGAAGGATTAATGGCTCTCTTGGTGCGACGGCAGGACTCTAATTAAAAGCGCACGAGCCAGCGGCCGGCTAAGGATCAGTGGCTTTTAATGAGGGCCTTGTAGGCTGATTTGAGCGTAATTTTCTGCTTAATAAGGCCGGTTTAAAAAGTCATTTTGGAAGAACGGGTCTCTTTTAAGTCCGGTCATTATCAACAAGCGCGTCTCACTTAAGTGCTTTGGAAAGTGCTGGGTTTAATTAATATAGGGATGGGCACGTGGCTTAGCTGACAGGACAGAATCAAGAGATGGAGAGATGGAGAGATAGAGAGAGAGAGAGAGAGAGAGAGAGAGAGAGAGAGAGAGAGAGATGAGGGGATATGGGATGTTAGGGGGGTTGGGATGTAGGGGGAGCGATTAAGAATTTTCAAGGGCACTGGATTCATTAAGCTACTTCATTATGACCTGAATAACTCTTTGTGTCATTCCGGTGTCCTCCCTGTGTAGTACAAGCTGAGTGGTGATGTACAGTCACTGCAGCATTTCTGACATGAACACTGAGTGGTCACACACACCATCCCGACTTAATGAATCCTAACCCTAATTCGAGGTCCATACAAAATGACCTGACAACACACTCATCTATGTCAAAAAATGACTAAAGAGAGCAGCAGGTCATTTTGCTGGAGAAAGTCTGAACACAGATCATATGTGAGTGATGTCCACATTTCCAGTAAACACACACGGCCCAGTTTATGGGGAAATAAAAGTCTGTTTAGATAAACTGCAATTCTAAACAAGTGAGCCTTTTTATAGCTTGGAAACTGCATCGCTCACTGCCAGATGTCTGTGATGTTTGTGCAGTTGTTGAACGCGGCACAAACGGGGCGAGAGGAGATGATGATAGGAGAAGGGAGTTCAGGAGGCGTGAGGTTTATCTGAGCTTGATCTCCTCAGCAGTGGATGGTGCTAAAGACTCTTAAAGCTTCTTTATCCCATTGTGTTAATCAGTTTATGGCCAATTCCGCTTGTTATTATCTACAAGAGAGGAAAGTGCTCGACTTCAAGGACTAACAGTTACAAACATGTCATTCACCAGGGCATTAATGCCTGTGGCTTGCTGGTGTAAAGCCATTTACATGGCCTTTTAAATTTTATAAAATATACGTGTGATAAACATGATGTAGTTTTTCATATAATATTAATGTAGAAATACTTGGATCTAGGGTGAATATTGTTCATCATAGATGTAATCCAATCTTCTAATGTAATCTATGTAATGCAAAATCTAAAAAATGCACTTCTGCCGAGAAAGAATGTTATGTTTTGTGTGTGTCTACGATGTTGGAAAACAGATTATATCCAGTTAATCTGCAAGATAATTTAATGGACGATTAGCCTCCTGATATTCTTCAGTAAGTCAGCCGGCTTGTTATGTTTTTATTGTCCTATTTAATTTGCTTGAAAAACAAGTTGAAGAAAAACAAACATGGCGACGAAAGGGATATGCGTCCGAGAATAGTGTTTGTCTACTGAGACCTATTATGTCACCAAAACACAACTCCTACAATCTGTGCAAGGCAGAAGATCGTGTATTTAATCAGATGGGAAAAAAACGAGAGTCGAGATGGTGTTGTTTTCATCACGGAGCCTGAAAGGAAGCAAACTTTCATCACGCAAAATGACCCGGAATCCACTTACAAAAATTCCAGCATGATTTAATTTTCCACGCAATCCCCTATTGTCCATTGCAACTATCAGGTGGTATAAACCAATTTTATCTGTAAAAGGATTAGGAACACATTGGAAATCCCTACAAGAGATAATACCTTTGAAATATTGTGAAATTATGAAAATTGATTCGATATGTGTCATTTTATACTCAGAATTTTTCCCCCCTTTGGATAGATATTGCATGGACGTAGCATGTTATAGCATTACAAGACTATATGTTATGTCAGAGAATTATAACCAGAGAGAGAGAGTGAGAGAGACAGAGAGAGAGAGAGAGACAGAGAGAGAAAACTAACGACTGTAATGAATTAGTCTGTCTTAGGTGGGTGCAGTAAATTACAGAATTTAATATTCAACATATGTATTCTATTTACATTTGTGTTTTGTTAAATTCAAATGCATTCATTGCTCACGATCTACGCAACGTTTTACGTATGTCTTCTTATAAACCTATTTACGAAATATTCAAAAAGAAGAAATAAATAAACTCAAAATAATGCTGAGGAGATTTCATTATTATATTCCCCTACTATCCCTATACAGAATGCCGATCAATGTTTAATACTGAATAATGGGCCAGTGCACATTTTAAACATATTGTATTATAATTGGGGGGGAGATAAGGGGGGGGGGGGTTATTATAATTTTGTTCTAAAAATGAATGGGATTGTAAGAAAAAGGGCCAATAATATTCACCTTTCTAAAGCCTTCGAGATGTTTATGGCACACCTGCACATTTAGTCAACACAACGATGACTGTGAGGGGTTTATGTGAATAGAGTCATATTTATAAGTGCTTTCTCAAACCTGTTCCTCTTTCGTGGATGATGTGACAGCCTCATCGTCCATCATGCAGAGCAGAACCCGGTCCATCGAGGGGGTTGGTGAGGTGCCATTCTCCTTTTAATTACACTGGCAGCATAATGGTGGAGATGACTTTCAGAGAGATCGAGTAGGGCAGGTGACGGTGAAGGAGGCTAACTCATTGTGTGTGTGTGTGTGTGTGTGTGTGTGTGTGTGTGTGTGTGTGTGTGTGTGTGTGTGTGTGTGTGTGTGTGTGTGTATATATACATGTGTGTTGCAGCAGCGTTTTTGTCCTTATTGCAGTCATTCAAGGAAATACACTTGTATGCCGCACAAATAGATTTTTTTTTATTTTTTTATTGACTGGCCCTTGGAATGTATGTATAGGTGATGATTAGCAAGTTTGGTAATACGCTTAACGTCTGTTTTTCTATTGATTCCTTGTGAAGCAAAGCAAGCTTGACATAATTGATTTTATTTGAAATAAATTAACTCTCTCGCTCTCTCTCTCACTGTCTGACTGTGTATGTGTGTAAGTGTGTACTTGTGAACCTGAACATGCATACGCTTTCGAGGAGGTCTCCCTTTTATTACCACTCCACTGCACTTCCTCAGATAATCCCTACACCCTGTGGAGAGTACAGGAGCCCTGGCAAAGACACACACACACACACACACACACATATATATTGTGATGAAGGAAAAAAATGAGTATCCACACCTTAATAGGTTGTTCATTCATTATTACATAAGATATTGTCTGCGATTTGATAACATGAACTTCGAGTGGCCTCATTGTTCCTAAATATCCTGCCTTAATTCTATCTGCAGGTAAATCTATTATAGGTTACTGTTACATATTGATT
This sequence comes from Kryptopterus vitreolus, assembly GCA_030449085.1. Taxonomy (NCBI): domain Eukaryota; kingdom Metazoa; phylum Chordata; class Actinopteri; order Siluriformes; family Siluridae; genus Kryptopterus; species Kryptopterus vitreolus. The sequence continues at coordinate 7,706,019 of JACRUU010000030.1, forward strand.
ATTGTTTTCTGAAAATTGTTTTTTACTGTAAAGAATCAGTGTAATTGACTGTGACTAATATTATTTTGCTTCACATATTTTTTGGGTACACATTTCAGAGCAAAACTTTATTATAAACCATTAAGACTTGATTAGTTGGTAATTTGAAGATAGATTTAGTATGGGGAAAAAATACATTTGGTTATCTATATATTTTTTTTCATTAATGCGGATGTTTAGTACGCTAAAACTTGATGTGATAATATGATGCACAAAGTTACATGAACTGATCAGTGTTATTATTATCCTTCATAACCCCTCCGCCCTTCTATCTTAAATACAACGGTCAGAGGATTTTCCATGATGTCCCTGACTCTCGTTTCATTTTAATCATGGCAATGGGATCAGATAATCCAGGAGTGGGCTTTGATTGTTCTGATTGAGTCTCTTTTGTTAGACAGATATGTAATATGCAGCATAAGAGGATTCAGGCCAGTAGATTGTGTGATTTAATCATGTTTGCAGTAGAAATGCAGCACTTACAAGCATTGATGGAGTTAAAACAATGTAACTCAGGGCTGCTCTGTGTGTGTGTGTGTGTGTGTGTGTGTGTGTGTGCATGTGTGATGGGGGGTGTTTAAGATCAGAGTGAGTGGTGTTTAATATGCAAGAAACAATAGACTGAAAGGTTTGTAAGGATGAAAGAATTTAAAAGCTTCATTTTTCAGAGGTTGGAGAAGTGAGACAATTAAACATTTAATACTTAGTGATTAAATATTCAAGAAAGGACTTCAGAGCAAAGAGAAGTTGTAATAGTGCTGGGATGAACACCCAAATGTGTAATCCTGTACATGCATATATATATATATATATATATATATATATATATATATATATATATATATATATATATATATATATATATATATATATTATATAATGCTTTCATGTATTTATTTTTTTTTGCTAAAAAGATTTTTTTTGCAAAATCATGGAATGATTTTGAAGTGTAAAATCTCGTGTCAGACGGTGGACATAAGTGGAGGATCAGACATGTACAGACCCAATGTCTGTGAGTGTGTGGGGATCAGTGTGAAATATGGACAACCCCTCGGTATTAATCCCCTCAGCAGCATGCCCAGCCATGAGGAGACGGAGTCTGCTGCTCTGATTTGCCTGTCACACACACACACACACACACACACACACACACACACACACACACACACACGCGCCACACAAAACATAAATGCAAAATGAGCCTTTTAACAATGTCTGTGGTTCTATATATTTTCATTCTATTTCTGGATAGGAATGGTTTAGAATTGTTAGTGTTATCGTTCACTGCTCAGCTTTTAGATCTAAACTGACTTTAAAGATCTGGGTGTTTGTTGCTGCCGGCTGTTTGTTGTGCTATTGTACACACCTATACTGTATAATCTGCTTATTGTGTGTATGCATTGTGCATACATATGTGTGTGTCTAATCTTTCTTGCATCTCAGTCATTATTTACATTAGAGCTGGAGGGCTTTCTGCGCTCTCCCTTTAATGCACCACCATAATCCAGCACAGAATGACAGCCTGACTCACACTGAGCAAGGCCAATTTCTCCCCCACTGAAACCACTGCACTGTTATATAGAGGGGGGGGGGAAAGATACGGGATGTTAGCCTGCTCTTTCCATCATTTCCTAAACTTGCCAAATGTTTTGTTTGTGGCAATATCATACTTTATCCCCAATTAATATGATTTTTGCTTTCATTTTAATACTTGATGTATATACACACACATACATAGATAGATAGATAGATAGATAGATAGATAGATAGATAGATAGATAGATAGATAGATAGATAGATAGATAGATAGATAGATAGATAGATAGATAGATAGATAGATACAGAAATATATACAATTGAATTCTTTTTTCATATTTTTTTATAGCTTTTCCACATGTTTTGATTGATATTAATAATCAATAATAATCAGTGTTATACCTTTCACAGTAAATCTGTGGTTTTCTGTCCGGTATTTCCTTCTCTGTCAGAGAACCCACAAGCTGTGTACTCTGGAATTTTCCAATTAACATTTTTGCCGGAGTACTGAATCAGATGAGACTAATTCAGAATTTGTGACAAGACACATAATTAAAAAAATGCATTCTGATATTTTCAAGCATGATTACAAGCTGTTTGACTGAATACATCTCAAATTGTGATATACTGTTTCAAGAACTTTTTTTTAATTAAATGAATAGTTCAAATAAATTACTTATTAAATTAGCAATGCAATAAAATAAAAAATCAATTATTTAAAACAAGGTTATGCTCAAGTAGCACATTTTAGATTTGTGAATAAATCAGCAAATCATTTTTAGTCCTACAAAATAAATCTATCTTCATTTTTATTTATATATATATTTTTTTACATTACACGAAAATCCCTTACCTAACATTATATAGCCTGGGGTTCAGTCAGCATTCCAATTTGTCACAAAGGTGTTTAGAATAGTCGAGTTAAGGGCGTATATCAGTCCATATGTAAACCTATGTAAAACAATGTAAAACTGCCACCTCCAGAGACAGCTGATACAAATGTGTGTTTCTAACATTGTGGGTAACAGTGTGAGGAAGAAGCACATTTACTATAGCAAAAAAAAGTTATGTATCCATATTCTGTTGTCTATTTTACCTAGTCAGTAGTCAGTCATTGTACTAACTGTTCTGCTATTGTGCTTCTGGAAACTATTTTACTGTATTTGGACTCAGTAGTCTTTAAGTAGTCTGCATAGCCCTAGGTCTTATGTAGCTGTGACTATGTATGGCAGTAGTCATTTTACTAGTACATTACTTCGACATTGCTAGTATATGTCTGAAGTTACATTTGTTCAAATGTCTGTTTAAAGGATATTCACCTGCATATAACTCAGGAATGAAATCCATAGGAAGGATGTATAAATATTGACAATTTGTTGAAATTAACATTATAACTTGATATTTAGTTTATCACCCCAAATGTGTTAATAACATTGGTTAATATAGGTGTTGTTTGATTCTCTTTGATTTATTACCTATACATTTTAAAATGAATTTTTCAGCATAAAAGAATTGATGGAATTATAGGGGGAAAGATGAATCAGACAAAAGAGTCATTTAAATTATACTTCATGTTTACTGTTTTACATATTCATTTTAGATTTTTTTTTTAATTATTTCATTACTTTGCTTGTTTTTAAGGCCTGATTTACTTTATTTGTGTTTAAGATCTGCACAATGGTGCATTATATTCGTTCCAGAACAAGCAGGCCGAAGAACACTTTCTACCTGCAGGCCATCAGGAGCCTGAATAAACTGCAATCCAGTCATTACACCTCCTTCCACTCTTTTACTCATGCTTCCACTACCTCCCACACACACACACACACACACACACACACACACACACACACACACTGGTCACCTCACACACAGCTCAAGGACACTCATGAACAATCTCTTCACATGGTTCTTTCACTATTGGGTATGTTGTGATTTTTCTAATGGCATTATTACTACTTTACTACTACTGCTTGCATTTGTGAAATATTGTTTATATTCATTACACACACCATCTCCTACATTCTGAACCATTGAAATTCTAGTTTGACACAAAGTGTGTGTTCACAGTTAGGATATGGAATTTACTTACACACTAACCATTCATACTATACACACACACACACACACACACACACACACACACACACACACACACACACATATATATATATATATATATAGGGGCACAGTTCGCCTCACACCTCCGGGGTTCGGGAGGTTCCATTCCCATCTCTGTTCATGTGTGTGTGGAGTTTGCATGTTTTCCACGTTCCTTCTGGGGGTTCTTCGGTTTCCCCTCGGTCTAAAAACATGCACAGTAGGTTTATTGGCGTGTGTTAATGTGAATGTGTGTGCCCTGCGATGGGTTGCCATTCCATACAGGGTGTAACCTGCTTTGATGCCCTAAGATGCTCTGAGATATGCAAAGGCTATATAATATTATACAGCATATATATCTCTTAATCGTCACTGACATTTCAAATATATGAACTTAAATGGTACAAATTAAAGCAGCCAAAGGAGTTATAAAGCAGTCAAAAGACAAAAAATGACAAAAAGACATTTTGAACATGCATTCTTACAACAGTGATATTTTGCAAACAATTATTTTCAATTTGTTGCCAATATTGATGTTCAAATCACAGTGGTTAGACACTTTCGCAAACTCTTGCCAATTTGAAGTGTGAAAGAATCTCATCGGTGTCTACAATAATAAAGTAATCTCACAGAAAGCAAATAGTATTTAGGCTAAATCATGAGGAAATAGTGGGCATGCAATGCCAAAAAAAACAACAATAACTAAACATTTTTGCCATTCGGGATTAAAATGTAAGTACAGTCCTTTATTGTTTATATTGTTAAAACATATACATTTGTAATCATTCTCCATGTGACTCCACGTTTTGCATTTCAGTGCATTTTCTCCCTCTTCTTGCTATTATGACCATGAATCCATTGTACAGGTATACTTTGGAATGTATTATAGGTATTAGGTCAGAGAGATACAGATCAATACCAATATCTGTAAAGTGGAGCAGCTGTGTAGTTCCTTTATCTATTTCTCTCTCTCTCTCTCTCTCTCTCTCTCTCTGTCTCTCTTTTTCTCTCCCTTTCATGCTCTCTCTGCTACAGATTGCTCTAGATTAGGGACAGGAGACCAAAAATGATCCACATTAAATCTCTATTAAATGAAAATTGCAAAGCTTAAACAAGGGATCATGAGCAATGTGAATTAAATCTCGATCATAGATCTGCCTATTTGTCTAGGGGACAGAATGTTAAAAATAAAGGTAAAAAAAATATATGATTTAGGATTAAAGAATATACTGACAATGCTGATGTGGAATAAATGTTGAGCAATTATTTCACGTTTGTTTTCTAGTTCTTTTCCTTTTTTTTTCTCCCCTCTCTCTTAGGTTTTACATTGTATACTCGCACACAGGCTGTAACATTCATGCAGTTTAATATTTTGATCCAATTTTGCAACGCTTTGTCAGGTTTCCACTCCATTTCTGCAGAAAAAAAAATTAAATAAAAAAATCTTTCCTCTGTACCGCCTCAGGCAAGATAAATATAAGAAGAAGAAAAACAAATAGTGTTAACCTCTAACATCTTTCAGTTTTTATTTGTCGCTCAATTCATAAATTTCACCCTTTTGCTGTTTGTTTGAGTCTGAATTATAAAACAGCTAGCTCCAGGTAATCTCTGGCAAAATCACTGACTGTACAATAAGCACCAGGGCTGAAGGTGACGCTGCGATGTTACTCTGATGTTCATGTACATGTAACTAGAAACATTGGTGAGTTTACAGTCAGTCCGGGAAATTTTCATGTTCAACAGACAGACATTTTTATCTTATAATGCTCAGAGATGATTGGTATTTGTGTGTACGCATGTGTGTGTGTAGATGTCTTAACCTGTCATGTTGTTGGTGTAGACTTTTGTGCCCTAAGGCCGTGTATTTGTGTGGAGAGAGCATTTTAGTGTGTGTATGTGTGTGTGTAGGGATGGCCCTGCATTCCTATCACGTGTGGACAAAATGTCCCCACAAGAATACGAATACCTACTGTTTTCACATTGCCAATACGTTTGTCTTTGTGGGGACATGGAAACTAAAAGAGGTTAACATTTTATTCCTGATCTTAAGATACATTTTCAGATTAGCTGTAGGTAAAGACACAGCATGAATTACGTGCATTGCTAACTATTCCTCCTGGACTGTCCTCACAAGTGTGTATGCACAAGTGCGTGTGTGTCTGGAAGTGTGAGGCTCATGGCTGGTCGTCCTACTTGTGCTCAGATGCATCTGTGTCTCCACTAATCAAGCATGATGGGTGGGCCACCTTCCCTCTCACTAACTCCTACATCTCTGCCACAATTTGCCAGTTCCCAGTAAGCTCTGTTTTTTTTAAATTATCTTTCACCCTTCTCTCTCTCTCTCTCTCTCTCTCTCTCTCTCTCTCTCTTCACACACATACACACACATACACATGGACACGCAAAATCCTCTGTGCATAAATGTGGCTGTTAGTGTATTTGCCAATGAAATCTGATCTCATGAGGAATTCTTCAAAATTCAAATGGCCAAAGACAATGTGGTTGGACTTCATTTGGCTTCATACAAATTAAGGATTTTCGTATATATGTGTGCGCGTGTGCGTGTGTGTGTGTGTGTGTGTGTGTGTGTGTGTGTGTGTGTGTTTCTTTTCCAAATTATTGCCACAAAGCAGACAATTACATAGAATGCATGTGGATGCTGTAGAAATACATTTTATATTAAATTCAACTAGGAGACCCTTGGAAACTAAACATAGTCGATTAGATTAGAACTGAGCGCCATTCCTTGTAAAAGCTCTTATCCCAACACGACTGAAACTTGGAGAATTCCTGTACAAGTTTACTTTTATGCACATTGACAACATTTTTGCACAGATAGTTTGACATTTTTCATATAGTGTGCAGTGCTTACCTTAAAAATGACCATCGTTTTGTGAGAGTTATTAAACTCTCAAAGGGGGGTCTGAAGGAATGTCATTTTTTAATTAATAAATTTCATAAATTACATGACGATGTAACAAGAGGGTGCTGGTTGGAGGTTTACGTGCTCCCAAAGCTTCTATGTATAAGACAAGGGGCCATCTCCTGTTGTGTGGGTGACACTTTGCTTCTGACTTAATCAAAGATATAAGTTTAGGTGTGAAACATTTGGTATTCCTATGGCACTGAAGGGGTCCGAAGGAGGGTGTGATCTAGGCCAGAACAGCTACTTATCACCCAAGTCCTTTGTTCTTCTTGGGAGGGACTGCCTCCAACATATAAGAACTACAGTACTAAGAATTTAAAGCAGACTTGATAACTGCCGAAACAGTACACTCTGACGTGTGGGTTCTTCCACAATAAAAACTACTGCTAAAAAGATATCCAAGTCTCCTGGTCTTCCCTGGATAAAAAGTTTTAAGGATTTATATTTTAGTTGTCAAAACATATTGATGTACATCATGAATGAGGCTTGCCTTTGTACAATCTTCTTGGACATTGCATTGGTTGCATCCAACTGTGTAACAAGATTTGTACCCCCTTTAGGAGTCGCAGCAGCGGTTCATCTTCTTCCATACTTACCTGTCCAATATATCTGCCTTTTTTACCCCAGCTACCTGCATGTCTTCCCTCACCACATCCATAAACCTCCTCCTCGGCCATCCTCTTTTCCTCCTGCCTGGCACCTCCATCCTCAGCATTCTTCTCCCTATTTACCCCATGTCCAAGCCATCTCAATCTAGTCTCCATCACCTTGTCTCCAGCACATCTTCCATGCCCTGTGGCTCTGATCAACTCATTTCTAATCCATCCTCATCACACCCAATGAAAATCTCAACATCTTCAACACTGCCACCTCCAGCTCCGGCCTCCTGTCTTTTAGACAACACCACTGTCCCTAAACCGTACAGCATCGCAGGTCTCACCACAGTCCTTTTCACTCTTGCAGATACCCTTCTATCACAAATCACTCCTGCAACTCTTCTCCACCCACTCCACCCTGCGTGCACTCTTTTCTTCACTCCTATACATTTCTTAACTTTAAAAAATGAAAGTATCAGAAACATAATCATGGAGCTCCAACCTCGTAACAGGATCTTGTGATCCAGTCTCACTTAAAACACAATTGCATTACTTTATGTGTATAGGACTGGAAGACCTATACTATCTTATTACTAAAGCCAAAAAGAAGTTTTACATCTTTTTCAAACAATTTCAAAACCTTCCATTTATGTCCAAACTATCAGAAAACATTATGTCTTTCCAGTTATGCTCCTTCTTAGAAGAAAATAATAAAAACGCTTTAAATCCTAACTTTCTGATCGTTACCATTTCATAGATTTAAATGGAGAACTATCCAGGTTAAAGCATGTAAATTATGGGGTGCCACAAGGTTCAGTTTTAGGACTGCTGCTCTTCACAATTTAAATGCTTCCCTCAGGAAACATCATTAGAAGGCATTTGATTAACTTCCATTGTTATACTCGGCTATACATATGAATAAAACCAGCAGAAACATTTTAATTAGCTAGGTTAACTGAGCATGTTAAGGATTTAAAAGATTGGATGCCCTGTAACTTTCTATTAATAAATTCTGATAAGACAGAGATAATGATCATTGGCCCAAAGACCAGTACACATAAGCTCCTCCACTAAAACTTGTATTTAGAAGGATGTACTGTACAAGCTCTACAGTTAAAGACCTTGGAGATATTTTAGACCTGGCCTGGCCAACCCGTGGCTTCCGAGCCTCATGCGGCTCTTTAACTAGTTTCATGCGGCTCTTTAGGAGCTTTCACATAACATGCGTCAATGGGAACGGGATGATGTTCATGTGTACCCATGTGTATGATGTGGCTCTTTGCAGTAACACAGAAAAAAAATGTATCTTAGCCTTCTACTAGTTGGCCACCCCTGTTTTAGACAGCAACCTATCTCTTGAAAATCATTTCATACATATTACAAAAACAGCCTTATTCCATCTTAGAAGCAGTAACAAGCTAAGAATTTTTTGTTATCTATATCTGGTGCAGAGAAGTTAATCCATTCATTCCTGACCTCCAGACTGGACCATTGTAATGCATTATTGGGTGCTTTTCCAGCAACATTAACAAACAAATTACAGTTAGTCCAGAGTGCAGCAATATGACCATATAACCCCAATCTTATCATCCCTACACTGTTTATCTGTTAAGTTTAGAATCACTTCAGGTTGCCACTAACATTGTGTAAGTGGCAAATCTAGATCCGGCAAAAGATCCTTAGACCATCACACTTCCTCCTCCACATTTTGTTGATGTCAAACATCGAGGAACCATCCATTCAGATACATTATAATGAACAGCATAATGAACCAAAATTTTAAAAAAATTAATTTAGCCTTCCAGTATTCACTAGTCCGTCTTTTGCTTATTTTGCCATCTTATTAATGGATAGTTTGATGAGTGACAAGCCATGCTTTATGATTGTTGTCCTATTATGCATGCTGTTGATTCTCAGAAATGTTCCTCTTGATTCTGTTGTGGTTGTTGATCTGCCAAGTCTCTTCCTGTCAGAGTTTCCCCAGTTTCCAAGTGTCAATTCGTGGTGTAGGTACTCACTCACCTTGGCTTTGCAATGTCTCTAAAGGAATGATCTACAATTTTAAGGATTATAATAGTCTGCCTCTCTTCCTAGAGCTTCCTATTACCTTTTTCTAACCGTTACAAGAGTTACTTCCTACTGTGCAATGCCTTCAATCAAATATTGCTTAAGAGGGTAATAGTCTATGGGACATCTGTAGGAATTGTTAGCCTCAACTTTCAAGAAGTAAGTCAAGTCAAGTCAAAAGGTTTTTATTGTCATTTCAACTATATATAGCTGACGGAGTACACAGTGAAAAGAGAAAACGTTTCTCCACGCCTTGCTGCTACATAAAACAACATATAACACAACATAGAGCACAAGATGAGACAGTGGAGGACAATACACAATACTAAATAACGACGACCCATAATTTACATACATTTCCTGACAGACTCTCACACTGTGTTGGCAAAATATAAGGAGGCATCTATGGTTTTGCAGCAAAGATACACTTCTGTCTAGCCCCTCTGTCATGACTGGTGGAAGGCTGCAGTGATGGTTTGTCCCTTTGCCAAACAGGATCCCAAATGTTCAGTCAGAGTGGCCATCAGGTTGTTGGTCACCTCTTACAAGCCCCGTCTTCCCCAATTGTTCAGTTTTGTTGGGCGATCAGTGGCACATCAGAGTCCTGGATGTGCCACATTAGATTTGAGAATTAAAAGCCATTGTGCACTTTTTGTAGCCTTCCTCAGATCTGTGGCTCTGAACTCATGGCTTGGTTTCTGCTCTGATATGCATAGTCAGCTGGGAGGTCCTCTGTTGAGAGATGTATGCCTTTCCAAATTGTGTCCCATCAATAAACTATTCCACAGGTGGACTACAGTCACTTGTATAGACTTCTTAGACAATACCAAGAGAGATTGAAGCCACTTGAGGGTTGTTGCAAAGGGTCTGAATACTAATGTGCATGTGATTCCAATTTAATTGAATAAAATGTACAGACAAGAACACCGCTACTAGCCAGACTTTTCTAATGCAACATAAAATTATTCACGCAGAGAGGAAATTGTATTTGAATTTGGAAAGATGAGATAATTGAAACATTTTGTGGAAGTTTTGAGAATCGTGTTTCTAATGTGATGCTTTCCTTCTGAAGAAGCATAAAAGAGATAGAAGGGCCTGTTTGTTAAATGAATTGTTAAGGATGGCCAAATTAGCTCCAAAGAAAAATAAGGCTATCAGAGCTGGCTGTGATGATCCTGAGATGATGATGAATATCGAAATCGCTCTCTTTCTCTCTCTCTCTCTCCTGCTTGGCTGCAAATTCGTCCTCAGAAAGCAGTCGGGCACAGAGCAGATGGTGACCGTATTCAATTTTCCAGACTTGCATTAAATGTTCGTTATCGACTGCAAATGCAGCCAAGCTCCTGTAGCACTATCACACCCCCTTACCAGACAAGCACACAGAACACACATACACACACCACACAGCACATACTTACACACACTTACACACACATCACACACACACACACACACACACACACACACACACACACACACACACACACACACACACACACACACGGACACTTACACCACTAATGCCCCCACTCCTTGTCTACCACAGAATGGCCACTCATGAGCCTGTATTCTATACAGACTCTCTGTTGTATAATCTCATCTGGGAAACAAATTGTATATTCCAGATCCATTTGTTCTTTCCCATTTAACTTTTTGCCTGTTTATTGTTCGCCATCTTCCTTTCCTTTGTGTATGTGTATTTGTGTATGTGTGTGTGTTTGTGTGTGTGTGTAATCATAGAAGCCTAAACCCTGTTAGCACTAAATCAGCTTTAATCTCCTGCATGAGGGAAAGATGAACATTAATCCACATCTGTCCATACAAATGTTTACCGCTCATATTTCACATTTCCTGCCTGTGGGAACAGTCAAACACAATTGTGCGTCCTGTGTCTGCTCCTGCTCTTTCATATCGTGTAACAGGTTTTGATTCTAAAAATTAGTTTGAATTTAAATTTGAACATCTGAGCTTATCTTGGGCATTATATTGTTTTCGATTGCAGGCAAAAATGTGTGTGTGTGTGTGTGTGTGTGTGTGTTTGTGTATGCAACTTCTGTGCCCTGACTTGGCAAGGTGAGAGACCATAATTCTTGTGAGTGGCTAATGCCAACGGTAAGAAAGTATCTGGCAGCACATTTTTCCTTTTTAAATTACAAACTGCCTCGATCCAGATTTTCCTCTAAGACATGTTAGAATGAGATCATTCCCAAAATGGCTTAATATAAAAGAGGCAGTTCAGTAATATGTAGAAAATGTCACATACCTGACATATTATCAGTTATTTCATAAAAGCAGCAGTTGGACTTCAAGCAGCATCTCTGAAAAATAGGTTTACCACTGACTGTCATCAGTATTTAGAAAGATATCGAATCATTTCATTGACAGCACTTGCATCAGTCACTTTCCATTGTTATACTTAATTTGCCTTTAAAGTAAAACTCAACATTACAATCAGTAAGGCTGGTTCGAAAGCGGTATGCATTGTTTGATAAGAAATTAACCAAGGTTCATTTTTCATTTTGACTCCCATGAACCAGAGTCTCTTTCTTCATTTTGATACCGTTACAAATGTCTTCTTTAATCAAACAAAATCGATTATACTGTTCCTCTGAAAAGTTTATGATTGATGACACGGGTATTCTGATCTCTTGCTTTAGGTCCCAGGGATTGGGGATTCCAGGGATCCCAGGGATATGACTTTTAAGTACTATATCTTTGTGTGTTGCACTATTTTGTATTTTAAAAAAGAAATAGAAAATGGCTGCACATTATAAGAATTGCTGTGATTATTATTTATGTTTCTGGCCCACATGGATAGCCAATTGATTGAATTTGCCATAAAAATATCTCTAATTTCTCCTGCCTCTTCAATATATACTTTACGTCAATGTGAAACATTTTTACCTGGGTATATCACATGTGTTTGTAATAGTATATTGATTTCATGTGATAACTGAAAAATGATTTAGCTCAGTGGTGCTGGGCTGCTGATCGGAAGATCCGGGTTCGAGCCCCGGTATGGCCAAGCTGCCACCCTTGGGTCCTTGAACAAGACCCTTAACCCTCTGTGCTCCAGGGGCGTCGTATCATGGCAGACCCTGCGCTCTGAACCCAGCTACCAACAGCAAGCTGGAATATGCGAAGAAAGAGTTTCACTGTGCTGTAATGTATATGTGACAAATAAAGGCTATAATGAATCATCTGCTTCTTGTCTTCATTACACTTGAAATATTGACTGACGCACCAAGGTGTAAATGTGGTGCCCATGAACAGTAGCAGTATGTAAACTGTAAAATAACCGTGTACTTACTGTAATAAAACAGGTCTCACTCTGGTTTTCCTCCTTATCACATGCAGTCTTTTTTGCCCAAACAAAATCCTGGAGAGTTTTATCAGCAAAATAATGATGCCTGTCCACACTAATATGCATGGACCAAAAGTGTCAAAGTCTTTTTCTGGATGCACAGCGATTGAGTCACAGAATAAACAAATCTGGAATGTTCAATTTCTGTCCTTTCACCTCTCTCTTGTTAATGTCAGGCATTTTTTTTTCATCTCTTAATCATGGAAAAACATACAGTGCCAGATTCTCGCCCCACAAAGTCCAAACTAGAGGCTAATGCATAAGGTATGTGTGCAGTATGTGTGCAGCCTATTAACCAGTTGAACAGTGCGTGTTCTTGTAAGGGGTATTTGTCAAAACGCAGGAGTTTTGCTTTTTTTTTACGATAATTTCGACTACTTCTGGCACAACCTTGCACAGTTTAGAAATGAGGACAACTACAAAGCTGTTGTTTTAAACATGTCAAAATCAGTATCAAATCCAAAACATCAATTGTAACGTGATAATTTGTGTACAAATTGCACATACCTCATTTAACTTGTTTTCCCTCCATAGAGTTTCAGGTCATTCAGGTGTGTATTTTATTTTTATTTTTACATGCACTTCGATGTCTTCAGACCTGGCAACCAGATATAGAAGAATCACAAATGAGCAATGTAGCACTGGAGCTCATAATGCTACAAACAAAGCAGAATCGTTAGCGAGTAGCATACAGCCAAGCACATGCATGCTACATTCATGCCATGTGGAACAATATAAAAATGTGAACATTTTGTTATTCTTATGTTTGAAAACATAATCTCCATGATCTCCATTATATTATACTCTATAAATAATGCTCTGCCCCTGTATGTGGTTTCTGCTCTACAGTAGCATCTTATTAGCATCAAATAATGTTTGTGTGTATTTAGTCACTTTAGTACTAAGAGTAGTCTTTTGTCAGCCAAAATGTGTTTAATCCTAAGAATCATGTGGAAGTGAGAATTATTCAGGGGGAAAAAAAAGGATTGTGCTGTTTTTAAACGCTACAAAATTCTTCAAATATGACAAAGTTCAGTAAGCTACTGTCAAATCTGGTTAGATTTGTTTGATGTGCTGAATTTTGAAAGCTATTGGCTGTTGTATACGAACACTTCGACATGCTGTCACAGTGACTTCCTGTTTCACAAAGAATGAAGTCAAAATGCAATATCTGATCACAGCTCTCAAACCATTTCCTAGGGACTTTAAAAAGCTAATGTCTATTATCCATGCGGTCTGATATTAATGACCTCTCGACGCCGAGGTTGACAATCAGGAGTCAAAGGCAATTTGAAATCTATTATAAATGACTGCGCTCGAGCAATTTTACAGATGAACAAGTGCGGATGTCATGATCAAGGCTGAGTTTAATGATGTTTAATTGCCCATATGTCTGTATCTTCTGAAGACACTTCTCATACTCGTACATTTCTTTATATGGTCAGTCTATCCTACTCCTCTTTCTATGCGCTGTCGCTCTGTCTTTCTCTGTTTCTGTCACCCCCCACTCTCTCACGCACACCTACACACAGTGTGGTGGGCCACCTGTCTCTCATGGCTGCGATCAGTATGTTGCGTAACCAGAATGTCCATCAGCTCAGGCCTCCTACTGACAGCCCCTAGTGTCCTGTTTAGAGCGCGCGTGTGTGTGTGTGTGTGTGTGTGTATGCGTGTTTGCATGCATGAGGGGTGTATGTATTGGCTGCAAAGTCGCCTACACTTGTGTACATTATTGTGAATAATAAAACAGGGACGAATTTATTTGGGGGCGTCTAGCCAAATCTCACATGCTTAAACACACACACACACACACACACACACACACACACGAGACCAACTTAGTGCCCCAGATGATTTAATCTGCAAAGTGACATTTAACAGAAGAGATATTAAACACACTGAAATAGGCAATGATTTAAGGGGATTGCTTTAATTGCGCTGCTCCGTGCACCATATTTATTTATTTACTTATTTATTTATTTATTTATTTATTATCATAAAGTCAAAGGCTGAACATTTGGATGCTTAACTAATGGACACCATTAGTCTGATTGTGTTGCTTCTTTCGGCGTTTGGGGTTTCGGGCAGCCCTGGTCCAAGTAACTTACACAGACTTACCACTTTCATTCTCTTTCTCCCTCTCTCTCTCTCTCTCTCTCTCTCTCCTCTCCCCGCCCTCGGTAAAACATGTAATGGCTTTTAAATAATGGCCCTCTGTTGCAGTTAATCCAGGTTACTGGAGGTTAATGTGTGCTTCACTTGTAAGTAACTGTGGATTCGCCTACTGGCTTTGTGTTACAACAAGTACACGCATCTTGTCAACAAAGTACACAATTCTCTTCTAATTATACTGAAAAGTGCATTTCCTCTGCTGAGTCGTGTAGCTCCTGATGGCCTGTCATGATGGCAGTTAGGAATTTTCTCTGTGTTTCTGTGTTCTTGGACGTCTTATTGAGCAGACAGCTTGACCAAGCTTTGTGTTCCAAAAATCCTCCCCCGTGCACGCCACACTTTCCCAACGTCCATCTCCGCTGTACGTGTGTGCGCGCATTTGGTGCGAGATCGGCGTCGGGGAGGGTGCCAGGAACGTCGGCCCACTCGTCCATCACTGACTTGAACCTTAAGCGGAGCTGCTGTTAGAAAAGATCTGCCAAATATCAGCAAAATATGACTTTATTAGTTGATCCTGCAACGAGGACCGAGTTTGAGTTCATCTGTGGAAAAAAATGCCGGAGACTTTTCGGGGACATTTCAAAGAATATATGACCTAACACTCAGCCCTGCCCTGAAGGTAGAGTTTAGCAGGCAAATGCTCATTAGAGGAAAGAGTTGTTCTACCGTCACTTGCTTTGCTCTTACCACCGAAAAGACAAGGTCACTTTCGATTACACACAGGCTGTCATCAGATCATGTTTCATACCAGTTTTAATATCCTTCTCTCCTTCTCCTCCTCCTCCTCTTTCATTCTCTCTAGCTCCATCTACAAAGTTTTATGTCTTTAGCTCAGGGGCTACTGATGAGTACACTGCAGTAATTATCTTGTTTTACAGTGGCTTTAAATGTCATATCCAGTCCGAGTTAGGAAATTAAACACTATAAAGAGAGACTTTGGCTTTCGCGATGAATTAATATCAGCTCCTTAATGCCAGCGCAGTGAATCTTGGTGCAGTTTGTGAAACAGATTTTATGTTTCTATATACTGAGCTACTTAAAAATATTCAGTTTGTGTATTGCACTGCTGATATAAAGATAAAGAGGATTGGGGCTACCACTGTGGTGATCATCTTTGGTCGTATTATTTCAAAAGTAGCTTGTATTATATTTATTATACACAATAATATGTGTTTATTAAAAAAAAGCAAATGATTTAAAAAGACCCGACAAATGCAATGAATATAAATACACAATAACGCAAGCAAGAAAAAGAAACATTAAAGTTTTTTTTTATTATTATTTCAGGTCAACTCATAATTACAATCTGCAGTGATAAAAGCATAAATAAAAGATACTTTAATTTGCAGTAGCTTTAAATATTGTATTTGTTTAGTTAAATAGGTGACAGCACAGTAATGTCTATGATGTTAAAATGTTCAAAATGTTAAGGATTTTTTTCTAAGCTTGTTCACTTGAATGTTCAATATACACACATTAAAACAGCTACCTGTAATTCATCTCGCCTCATATTTGAGCAAAAAAAAATTTTTTTTAAGCACAAAACGAGGAATCCGGTGCTCGCTCTCTCTCTCTCACTCTGGCCTGTGAAGAGTTGTGTTTACTCAGGCATTGATGCACATTTGGGATCTATTCACATTCAAAGACCTGCCAAATCATTCTCGCTTTCTTCTCTTCCCCTTGCTCACTCTGTGTGCCTCTCACCCTCCCAGTAGATGGAGATGTGAAATATTTAAACACACTTTGTTGTTTGGGGACAATGCACTCCAGCAGATGGGCCGGCGCTGCGCGGGGCCGATGTATGCAAATCTCCATACAAAGCAGGCCAGGATGTTTTCAATCTAGCAGCAGCGCCTCGGGCCCTGTTTTAATCCCCCTTTACCCACGGCCCTGCCGCTTTTTTTATCAAGTCAAACGCCTTAAGCGCTATGTCAACCTGGACATCTGGCCTCACCATGCAACTAAGAGGGAAAAAAATTGTGAGCGAAAAAGCATGCATGTGCGAGCGGGATTCTCGGTGTGTGTGAGACAGAGGATGGAGAATATTGTCGAGCTGAAATGTTTGGAGTTGGATTTTGAAGTATGACAAGGAGGCGTCACAGGAGGGACTGGATTTGTGGGGCTGTGTGTGGATGGGACGTGTGGGTTTTTGGATGTGGATGTGTGTGGCACTGGCGTCGAGCTGCGTGTTGTGATCCTGTCATTACGACTGACCAGCTTTGCTTCAGGAGTTGAAGTTAATGCTCTCCTGATTTGTCTGCTCAGTGTGTCCAGTTGTCTACATCTGCATCCAGCTAACGGGTCTTAATACAACTGGCTAATATACTGTAAGGTTGTAAGGTTAAGACTTTTGCACCAACCTGGTGTAAATCGAAAATGTCTTAAGAGAGAAAGAAACCCGATCTAGACACACATTCTAAACCGTTTCTATCAAGTTCTTCAATATACAAAAAAAAGGTCTGCTGATATTCTTGAGGTACCAACGATCCTGTCCCTTTCTTCCTCTATTCATCCTGATACCATATCTCTGTACTTATTATCATTTTGAAACCACTTGCTGCAGCTGAGGATGGATGGCCCTACATTTACAACATAAATATCCAAGAGGAGCCTCACACCTCCACGGTTCGATTCCAGCCTCCACCATGTGTGTGTGTGTGTGTGTGTGTGTGTGTGTCTGTGTGTGGAGTTCTTCCCGTGCCTCAGGGGGTTTTTCTCCGGGTTCTCCGGTTTCCTCCCAGTCCAAAAACATGCACAGTAGGTTGATTGGCACCTTGGAAAATTGTTCCTAGTGTGTGAATGTATGTGTGTGCCCTGTGATGGGTTCCATACAGGGTGTATCCTGCCTTGAGGCCCGAAGACGCCTGAGATAGGCACAGGTTTCCCGCAACCTGAGAAACACGTCAGATAAAGCGGTAGAAGATGAATGAATATCCATGCTCAACTCAAAAACCATGAAGATGGATTTGGATTGTAATTAATATCAAGTTTGCTGCAATGGTTCGGCGCTGCAAATGCCATGAACAGATGGGCATTCATGTGTCAGTTATTTAACAAATGATAAGCTCAACAATGATGGAACTATACTGAATGGACATTCTGTGTCAAACAGATTCAGATGGGTTCTCTTTTGACTTTGGTTTTCTCTCCTTATACAATCGCAGGAGGTGTTTTCCTTGCCATTGTCACCACTGACTTGTGGCAAGTTACAGTATTAAGCTAAAAATCAGAGCTGGCAAAATAGGCAATAGGCAAAAATCACTTGCAATAATAACACACAAAATCAACCAATATAGTGCATACAGTATAATCATACAGACTGTCAGCTCTTTTCTCATTTTCATATATTAATATTTTATGTGATCCATAAAATGATGTGAAAACACACACACACAAATATATATATATATATGTATTATTATTATTATTATATTAATATATTTATATATTATTATTCAGCATGGGGGAATTTGTACTTTCTCATTTCTCAGTAAAATGATAGCTTGAGATTTTTTGTGTAGTTTTATTAAAATGGCAGGTGAGGAAACCACTGCTAATTTATACAACGGTGTAGACAACACAAAAAAAATTAAAACCATCTAACTATAAAAAGCTTTTACAAAAAAGTAACCCGGTACTCAAATGAAACACTCCAGGATGTGCTACACTCATTGAGAAATAGTTAGCTGCCACACCTTGACCAAATGTTTGTGGATACCTAACTATCGTCCACTTATTTGTTTGTTAATCACACCCACTGCCTTATAAAAATAAAGTGATAGTTTTTGAGGGGGAAGCTATGTCACTAACAGGCTAGCTGATGATGTTGGCTTGGTCTAAACTGACTAGCCTTTACTTTTCTGAGGCTTTCTGCTAGCCTCTGCTAGCTTTCTGCTACATTAAGGGTTACTTACTTTTGAAGTAAATAGCTATTCAAATGTCTCCATATGTGCTCTCTGTCTGGCAGTGTTTGCTTTCTAGTATGTTAAACCGCATGCTGATGTGATCGATTAGAGTCTGATGTAGTAAATAAAGCAAACTTAGAGACAAAAAAACCTTTATCTACATGCTGCATACACACACACACACACACACACACACACACACACACACACACACACACACACAGATGTAAATCCATATACAGCTGCATAGAGTTATATAACTGATCAGTTTTAAGTCGCTCTGGATAAAGGCTTAATTAAAGTATAAAAGTAAAAAGTAAATGTAAATTTCTTAAAAATGTAAAATTTCTGTAAAATATTCTATGCAGCCTCTGCAGAAGGACGTGTAATATGGCAGTTCAATGGACTGCATGGGTTTCGTTTACACAGATATTCTTGTATGCAATTTTAACAATAAAAATGAACATTTTTCTAAAAACAAAAACAAAAATGACTTATTTTCTCTTTTCATTAGTATTGCTCTTAGTAAGCTTTGTATCTTAAATATTTATTATAAACCTTATTTTAAACCTAATTATGAATCGACGGAATAATTGCTAGAATACTCGATTACTAATATAATAATCGCTATATTGTGATAAGTATGGTATGTGCTTTATGACTATTGTCTTACAAATTTAATCACAATTTGCTTTTATTTTCATTCTTCTGGGAGAATATTCCACTAGATTTTGGGATGTGCTTGTGGATATTTCTGTTCATCAACCACATGGGTAAAAGTAAGGAAAAGAAATGTAAAGATATTTAGAGGAAAATGTAAGGAAGTGTAGATACTGATGTAGGGTGAGGAGGCCTGGGGTGCGTTTAATATTCCAATTCATCTCACTGGTGTTCAATACAGTTGAGGTCATAGCTCAGTGGCACATTCTCTCAAAAACTTCATCTCCAAACAATGTAAAGCATATCTTCACAGAGAACACTTTGTACACATGGGGCATTGCGATGCTCGAACAGGTTTGAGGTTTCCAAGTTCAGGTATATTTTAAACAAAGTTTATTTTGTTCAAATGGATTATTGTAAATATAGGTACTGGTCATAGACATACATTCAGAATATAATTTCTTTTTCTTTATTATTTATTAAGTGCAAATAAAAATAACGTGTTTTAGAAAATTTCACATGCAACTCTCTGCCTTTCTCCCTTTGTGTTAGAGCAGGGATCACCAACCTTTTTGTAACTGAGAGCTACTACATGGACACCGAGTCATATAAAGGGCTACCAGTTTGAAATACTCCTCTGAAATAACAAATTTACCTTTAGTTATATATTATTATTATTATTATTATTATTAATGATACTCATTTATCTATGTAAATACACTTGACAGTGACTATCAACAACGAATTAACTACATTTTACATTATAGACGCATCTCACTGATGAGTTGTGCACTTTTTATAGCAAGCCTGAGAGCTACTCATGTGCTCCTTGGGGGCTACCTGGTGCCCACGGGCACCACGTTGGTGACCCCTGTGTTAGAGAAAGGCTTATAGGTTTTAGCACTTTTTTCTTTTTTTACTATTATAAAATGATGTGTTGTCAGTTCCTCTTGTGCTGCAAATATATAATACCGAATACACCTAATTTTTCATTCGTTTTTTAGTTTAGAGAAAATTTGAGAAACCTACCCCTGGGTATATTTTCGTACGGGGAGCAGAAAGTACATAGATAGTCAGAGAAAAGGGGAGAGAGAGAGCAAGAGAGAGAGAGAGTGGGAGATACGGAGAGGTACCATGGCTGCTGGACCCCTCCGGCTTGAGAGGCAGCTGTCAGAGAGACAGGTATGTCTGCCTCAATCACCTCTGAAAACACACACACACACACACACACACACACACACACACACACTTGTCACGAGTGCATTTCCACATTTAGACAGAGATATACTGAATAATTATTTATTCCACATCTCCAACAGGTTGTAGGTCAAGCCCTGCTCTGCCTTCCTTACTAGTCTACATGACCTGTGTTGAGTTCATCCATACCTTCAGGTTGGATACAAACACACACACACACACATACACGCACAAACACAAACGCACACACACACACGCACACACACGCACACACACGCACACACACACACTCCACAGATCCACAGCCTGCCAGTCAAACTGTGGCTATCCAGTACACAGACTACATAACCGGAAGGTGTTAGAGTGTTTCTAGCCGTCCTCTTAAAAGAAAGAGAATGCATGGAGAGAAATAAGATGGGAGAGAGCGAAAATCTGGGGGTAAATGCAAGTGCGAATCCGAGCAGATTGCCTGGCAACCGAATGGCCATCATTTGGCGCTTAAGAGAGAGAGTTAGAGAGTGAGATAGAGAGAGAGAGAGAGAGAGAGAGAGTGAAAAATAGAGAGAAAGAATACAACAAATGAGTTCTATTGATTCTTATTAATGAATTATATTATAAATTAAATAAGAGAATACAACTTTTGTTTATTATAGTATTATTTATGACATCTTTTCAACCACTGTATCCCCCGCAGAACAATTATATCACCAGTAGTCTCATATAGTGTTGTTCTATTACTCAGATTCTCACTGACTCCGTCAGAAAGTGGCAGCTTTGTTTGCGGGTGTCTTGTTGCATGAAGCTCGATAGATTTCTGAAAATACACTCCGACACATTTCATTCTGTCTCATAACTCTCTACTAACTCTTTCCCATGTATTATAAACTCCATAGAATTGTACTTAAATTATGTAGGGAGAATAACCATACACTGAAGCCTCCATTAAAAAAAAAGGTCATCCTTTGTTTATACAGGATAGTTAGACAAATTGGATAACAAGTGAAGAAAATAGTAGTCCAGGATTTTGTAGTATGAAGGACTCACAAACTCTATTTGGTATTCAAATTCACACTCTCAGATAATTTACTATCCTACATAATTACACATTGGCAGAATGAGTTTGAGTTGCACATCCTTACATGAGCTCATATCTCCACTTCAGTGGTCCAGACTGCCCTGCATATAGATTCACCAATTAATCCTGTAATGAGTGTACATTACAAAAAACGTGCCAAGAGAATAGAATAAATATAACATATAATAAAACCACAAAATAAACCACTAGCAAAAATTTTATTATTTTCAATGTGATATTTCAGTTCAGTTTTGAGACAACAAATAACCAAATAAACAATCTAATCAGCTCAGCGGAACAGGAAAATGGACAATAATGACTTCTAATGAAGTGCAACTGTGAAAATGATTATCTAGCTGGTGTAATGTGGAAAAAAAGGAAAGAGCAGTGTGGGGTAAAATTGTATTAAGAAGGCTTGTGTGTTATGATCGTACACCATGTATGCACTCACATAAATAGTTCTGCTAAAATATCAAGGGTAGATGTGGACCTACGGAATGAGCATTCTTCTCCATGAAATAGAGACATCCTTCGCACGCAATCTTATCATAAAGGCAAGATGTTCGGAGACACTCCTGTTTTGTCTAGAAGATGTGTAGCTGGCCTTCCTTGGTCACGGACATTGTGAACGCATCTTGCATACTCATGATTGGATGACTGAACATCGTACATACCTCATGCCTATTCCTGATTGGCCTACAACTGTTCTTTGTGTGCTTCTGTTACTACTTATATATCATGATGAGATTAATAAAGTTTGAGCTGAAGTGTGAATCTGCACCGTGTGTGTGTTTCTTACTTCCGCTCCCAGCGTGCTGAGAGAGAAACAGAGACCTGCTGCTGCCTAGGGTGACTGAATTCGGTGTGTGAGCTATTGGAACATTTGGTTCTGATAAGGGAATCGGACAACAGACTGTCATCGAGGTCTAACAAGCAGCTTCCCCAAACTTTTGCCACAGATTTGTGAGCACAATATTGTATAAACTCTATGCATGCTGTAGCATAACAATTTACCTTCATGAGAGGCCTCAAACCTTTTTAAACACAATAGTGCCACTGTTCACAAAGCAGGTCAATGAAGAAAGAAGTGCTCAGGCACCCTGTAGAGAGCGCTGACCAGTGAACACCTTTTGTTTCACCTCTTAATCTTTATAGTTGACATCAGCGCCTAACGTTACTAATGCACTTGTGGCAGAATGGGCAAATCCCATTTCAAAATCTATTGTAAAGACTTTTCATTAGGGGGAATAAATTAAGTATTTATTTTAATAAATTTAAGTAAGTATATTAAGTATGCTCAAAAATATGGATGTAATGCTCAGGTGTCCACAAACCTTTGGTCAAATAGAGGATGTCATGATAATTTAATGAATTCTCAGAATTTATACACAGGCCACATGGTTTGCTTGATATGTCTTCCTGTTAGACTGGGAGAATTTAGCAATATTCCAAGTTTAAATGACATACTTGCTTCCTCCAACATTCCAGCAAGTCTCATACAGGCAGGGCGTGGTCACATGCAATTTCAAGCAGACTTCCTCCATGCCAATGGACTGCACAGTCTGCATGGAAGTCAAGCGGTTCATGACTGACTTTAAATCCTAAATCTTCCACATGAGAGATCAGGAGATCTGTCTGGCTCATCACCTGCTGCTGGGTTTTCCACACAGCAGCCATCATCCAGATAAGCTAACTCACACAGGCCCGGGTGTTTCAGAGGGTTTAAGGGGCTCGCACAAACTTCGATAACAGTCTGGGTGCTAAAGCTAATCCAAAGCGAAGAGCCGGGAATTGGTATGGTATTGTTAATGTAGAAGACAAAGACTCCCTGGTACCGACAGTAAATGTTTATATTACGGCTGTCCAATTTAATCTGCTAATAACGCATTAACGCTAATTCATTTTAATGGCACCAATTTTATTAACGTGCAATTAATGCAGCACACATTTCTGTTTGACCATTTTTATTCAAATAAATAAATATAAAGGAACATAAATTAAAAGCTTCAACACAACACTCAATACAACATGTATTCGCTTTAAATTCATTTAAATAAGTCCTATCTTTACTCAGATATAAAAGTGCAATAAACTCTGCCCAAAAATTTTTTTCAATCACTAAGCATTTGTTTTGCTGATGCACCAAGTCTCAAATCAAGCTCTAAAAACCGTCATGATGAACACACTGCATAGTGTCCTGATGATTTCTGTAATTTAAATAATTACTTTAAAATGTTCACGAGAACGCTTTGTCTTCATGTTGAGCATAGTTTCACTAACATTAGAACATAAATATGACTTAAAGCATACATCTTTATTTGATTAGAGCATTAAAAACTAGAAAAGAATTAATTTAACGTACATTTAGAACAGGTAAAAATGTGTGATAAAATTACAATTAATCACGAGTTAACTCGTGACAGTTATGAGATTACTTGTGATTAAATATTTGATTCAATTGACTAGTTTATACATATTTTTTCATTTCAAACTAGTTGTTTGCATCATTTCCATTGATATGCATAGTATCTAGACAGTTTTGATTGTATGGGATTAGACATTTTCTGTTAGTAACTGCTAATTGTCAGTAGACAATGAACTTCTGTAGGATGTACCCCTTTGTCCTCTACTCTTCATTCCAACTTCCCTCTTTTTATGGATACATAAAAGAAATTCTTCCCATTTCTTTTCTCCTAGAGAGGACATTTTACTCCATGTTATAACCAGTGTTGGGGAGTAACTAGTTACATGTAACAGCGTTACATAATTTAATTACAAAATAAATGTAACAGTAATTCATTACAGTTACTGAGAATTAAACGTGTAATTAAATTACAGTTACCTATGAAAATGTTAAAGATTAGAAATCCCCCGCTAGACAATCATTTCGCCAGCACCCGATCTTGTCAACAGTTTGATTCTGATGCAGCACAATTTCAGAGAAATATAGCCTGTTTTTTTCCGAGGGTTTTTTCCTTAGAATGTTCATTTCATGGGGCACGGTGGCTTAGTGGTTAGCACGTTTGCCTCACACTCGGCCATGTGTGTGTGGAGTTTGCATGTTCTCCCCGTGCCTCAGGGGTTTTTTTCTCCGGCTTCTCTGTTTTCTCCCGGTCCAAAAACATGCACGGTAGGTTGATTGGCACCTTGGAAAATTGTCCCTAGTGTATGAATGTGTGTGTGAATGTGTGTGTGTGCCCTGCGATGGGTTGGCATTCCATTCAGGATGTATCCTGCCTTAATGCCCACAGACGCCTGATATAGGCACAGGCTCCCCGTGACCTGAGGGAAGATCGCATATAGTGGTAGAAGATGAAAGAATGAATGTTCATAGGGTCATTTGTAATCTATAATCAATTACATTTCCAAAGTAACCTTCCCAACACTGGTTACAACATTCGACAAAGGTAATAATTCTCCAGCATTATTCCTATAGCACGTGTAGCAGTGTTCTAACATTGCTATCAGCATCAAACAGTTAAGTCTCTATACATGATTATTGAAGATGTCCTGGTCCCAAACAATCCTGGCATTGAACAGGTCCATCAACAAACTCCTGCAGGTCCTGGCAGAACAAACAGTTTATCATTCTGCCTCCACAAACAATAGGTCACAGTCACAGATCCAGTTAAATGTGGCAGGAATAGTAATAAATACAGTATGACTAAAGGTGAAGAATTACACTGTTATCTCAAGCACTTTTGCAACCACTTATATAATGCAACAAAAACACTCAGTATATGGCCAAAAGAATGATCATCACACATCCATGTCCTTATTTTCAATCATTCCAAAACCACGGGCATTCAAATAGAGCTAGTAACTTCTTTCCTGCTTTAACGACCTCCTCTTTGAAGGGATTAATTCCATTGGCAGGATTTGTAATCATTTGTCCACCAGAGCGTTAGCGAGGTTTGTCAGGTAATAAGACATGAATGCACAGTTGCCATTCCAGATGTTCCCCATCTGGTTAAACTGAGCCCTCTCTGAGCGCTCTCTGTACATGCCACTTGAGTTCTTCCATACCTTATGGACAGTATTTTGTGCACAGGAGCACTGCCATGCTGAAAGACGTTTAGGACTTTTCGTTCTAATAAAATAGAAATCTTATTTGTATTGGATTCAAAGACATTCTAGATAGTTTTATACAGTTTGGGGAAGGTCTGCAGCATAAATTTGGCCATGTAGTGTATCACTGAGGGAAACAGCATGGGAGCACAGTGGGTAGTGTAGGGAAAGAGGAAGACTTTGATGTAGCATGGACCTTATTATTGCCTGCCCTCGTGGAATCACAGTCATGAGGTGACGACTTTGCTGTCGGTATTTGGCACATAAACACGGGTATGTTTTGACAGCTTTGAAAGAAAATTTCCCAGAACTTCCCAAATAAAATAATAAGTCAAACAAACATTATTGGACAAATTATTGTTGTGATAATGTTTAATCACAACATGATTAGGGGATGCATACATTTAAAATATTTTGAGCCCCACTTCTATTTATAGTATATAGTTAATAGTGACATAACAAAAATTCTAAATTCTAAATTTGTATAATTATGAGCTATCGGAAAGGATTATCATGACAACGTGTAATGTAGTGTACCTTGTCGGGGAAATGCCATATAAATCTCTATTTGTGATTACAAGGAACTTCAGTGTTCTTTAAGAATCCCATCTAGTGGTTTCCTATGGGGCTTTCCCAGAAAGTGTCGCAAACAAGTTGATTATTATTGTGAGATTGTCGAAATTGAGATTGAAAAATTTTGGACTTTAAAGTCGCACAAACTTTTTTATATTTTATATGCATGGGTGGAAACAGGCTTCCATAATTTCTGACCACTGAGATTAACTACTATACATAAATGAACCTTAACTCTGTAAAGCTTCATTGAGACAATGTCCATTGTTAAAAGCGCTATACAAAAATACATTTAACTGAACTGAATATAAGATTTTATTCAGAATATTGGTCAGTTAATAATTCTGAAATTTGTTTGAAATTTTGCTTGAATCATGACTATATTCTGTGAAGGGCGCTTCAGTATATAGCTTTGGCACTGAGTGGATGACATTAAATACTCAGGATGGAATGTGACAGTAAATGACGGCATATTTCTCTAATGAGGTTCTTTCTTATGGGCATTGGGGTTCATGACTGGCAACACAATTAGTAGAAGTGGCTAGTAGCCGCTGACATACTCTTCATCTGACATTTCCATAAAAAAGGAAAGCAGTGGAAATGAAATAAACAAGCTGGCAGCGGAAATGAAACTCATTTACATACAGATTCCAACAAGGCCTTCTCAGGTTTTTAAGTTTTTTTCCCCCCCTTTTTTTTTTATATAATTTTTTTCCACCCAATTCTCAGTGCTGATGCCTGGAGCGTGTTAGTCAGCTTTTGTTTTTCCACCGTACCCTCTTTTTTTCACCTGATCAATGTCTTCTAAATACTAATTAATGAATGCATAGCGTGGATGCCCTTTCTATTGGGTCCCTTTGGTATAAGCGGGCGTTAATGGCAGGCTGGTTTATTCAGTGCAGCGACACTTGGAACTGATGCAAAAGGACCTGAGAGTGAACACAAGTGATATTTGTGAGCAGAGATCAAAAAGCATTTACCTTTAGATGTTTTCCTGTTATGAATATTCAATGTCCTTGTTGAAATCTAATTTAGGTCTCCTTATCTCTAGGGCCTTTTAATCAGTGCCCATAGCCCGAGGGGTAGAGCTGATTGACAGCTAAACTTTGAGAGAGAGAGAGAGAGAGAGAGAGAGAGAGAAAGAGGAAGCAAGGGAGAGATTGAGAGAGAGAGAAATTGGTGGATGGCGGAGGTGAAAGAAAAGAAAAACGCTTTTTTAGGATCTAATGTCTTTTGGGATTCACATAATTATTGCAAAGAGTCCTAGTTTGTGACAGCAAACACTCCAAACAACATAAACTGCTTTTCGACCTTAGACGAAATTAATTTAGATGTACTACAGAGAGTCACTGTTAATGCTTTTCCATAAAGCATTTTAATGACTTGCACATACTATTATTCTATTTTAAAAAATGCTGTTGTTGTTGTTTTGTTTCTTGTTTTAAATGCAGCAAGATTTTCCTGGCTCCACAGATCTTCTACTCCCAAACCAACTGTTACTCAATGTTGAAGGGGTTTCTGGAATTTTCACTATATTTGTTTTCTCTATATTTCACTGAATACATCATATTGATAGCAGAGACAAACAAGTTCATTCATTCATTCATCTTCTACCGCTTTATCCGATGTTCCCTCGGGTCACGGGTCTGTGCCTATCTCAGGCGTCTATGGGCATTAAGGAGGGATACACCCTGGATGGAATGTCAACCCATCACAGGGCACACACACACACACGCACACACATGCATACACTAGGGACAATTTTCCAAGGTGCCAATCAACCTACTGTGCATGTTTTTGGACCGGGAGGAACCCAGAGAACCCGGAAAAAAAAACCCTGAGGCAAAACTCCACACACACATGGCCGAGACAGGAATTGAACCCGGACCCTGGTGGTGTTAGGCGAACGTGCTAACCACTAAGCCACTGTGCCCCTAGTTCTGATTGTATTGAAGCATAATTTAATAACTTTTTGATAAATAATTTAATATCATGTTGTACCTTTATTATCCTAAAGAAACTGGAATGAAAACAAATATATTTTGTGATATCGATTTATAAATGTTAACCCTTTAGCTCACTTCCCTATTTACAATAATTTAATTTCCAATAATTTTTTTAATACAATCTTTTTAAAGCCACTAAAGCCACTTCTAAATTAAATCATTTAGACTGGATATAAATGTACGTATATAGTGGAACCTAGAGTTGAATTTGTTCCGGGACGTAGCTTATTAGCCGAAAATCTTGTATGCTGAAAATAATTTCCCCATAAGAAATAATATAAATTTGGGTAATCCTTTCCAGATGAGCAAAAAAATTATTTTAAAATAATTATACAACTAACATGCGCTAATATTATTTAATAATAGCATTTAATAGCTGTGCCTTTATATCTAAAACAGGAAGATGTTCATTATTGGATAATTTACCTTTGAGCAGAGAGGATAATGGTTGTGCCAGTGGGTCACGTGGAGGGCGGAGCCTGCACCTGATAAGAATATTCATTGCGCTCGAGAGTCCTAAGCCTCTGGGGGAGAGCCACCGAGAGTAACGGAAGGTCGAACGAAAGGGGAGAATCACGGCAGGAGCAGGAAAACGGATGTGTCAGTCGGCGAGGGCACTCGGGTGGCCCATGATGAAACCACATGGAAACCTGAGCAGATGCGAAGGAAGCATACATTTGTACAGTGCAGTGTAGGAGAACTAAAAAAAGACAGGGTTAGAGACAACTGTAAGACAATGCTCTCGCTAAGAACTCTACAGGAACTGAGGGGAACCTTCGTGCCCTTTAATTTCAGCCCGCAAAATACTACATATCAATTTCGTTAATCTGAAATTTTGCTCATAAATCGAAGATTTCCACTATTAAATGAATACCTCGAAGATTCTGCCGATTCATGCTAAATATGACAGGTTATGTAATGGTTACTAAATAAAAAGTAATGCAATGAATTGCAATGTAAGTAATGTAAAGTATTGATTACTTTAGAGTGTTTTTTTTTGTGTGGCAAAGTAACCGTCACTGCCCCAGAATTTCCAGTTTCTGTGTGTATATGGAAATCTACATATGTATGCTCCACCACATTTCCTCCGACCTCTTCAAAAACGTGCTGGTAGCTGAACTGTCTACGCTATACTGCCCTAAGGTATGAATAATTGTAAGAATAATGTGTGAATTAGGTTCACGGCAGGGAACCAGCTTCCCTTCCAGTGTATATTCACAGATTAGTGTTACTGAATATGAATTATTTACTATGAAACCACATAGATGAAGGTACTGTCAAATGTTAATGATATCCCTTGTCAACCGACCCCAGACTAAAAGCAAAAACATTAGCAGTTAACTGAGTCAAATTCATACACTTTACACTTTACGTGAAACAACAAATATACAGTTATCCAATTAGCTACACAATGTATAAAAGGATAGACATAGGTCAAGAGCTTCACATTGAACAAAACAAAATACTGGTAAAAATGTGATCTCTATGAATTTAGCTGTGTTTTGGTTTTTAGTGACAGAGTATTTTACACAACAATCTTTGGGATTTACACAGAATGGTGGTGGTGGGAGGTATTACACCAGAGGAAAATGGTCAGACTGGCTCAATCTTCTAGGACGACTAGAGTATCTTAAATAATAATCAACTATGGACAGCAGAATACTATTTTGGTATGTTCCAAATATCCATGAGTTATAACATCTGCTTGCCACCTTTTCCATTCTTGTCAGACAAGAAGACAAGAATAATTATTTGAGGCTACAATGGGCTCAATTAAAACTGAACAAAAAATTGCTTGGAATTTTTAGCTTTAGTATTTGGCTTGACTGAGTCTTTGCATATGAACAATGTGGTTCAGGAGTAGAACCTGATACTTTCTGATGAACCTCATGATTTCATGCACATATTCATAGCTATTAATTGACTATAAGGTTATTATTTGAATTACTACAGCTTTAGTCATTCTCCTCAACAAGGTATTCCAGCCCGAGACCCTCTGCTCGCAGGATGTGTGTGTGTTTTCCACACATTTCTGTGTAAACTCTAGAGCAGGGGTCACCAACGTGGTGCCCGTGGGCACCAGGTAGCCCCCAAGGAGCACATGAGTAGCTCTCAGGCTTGCTATAAAAAGTGCACAACTCATCAGTGATGCGTCTATAATGTAAAATGTAGTTAATTCGTTGTTGATAGTCACTGTCAAAAATCACAAGTGTATTCACATAGATAAACGAGTATCATTAATAATAATAATAATAATAATAATAATAATAATAATAATAAAGGTAAATTTGTTATTTCAGAGGAGTATTTCAAACTGGTAGCCCTTTATATGACTCGGTGTCCATGTAGTAGCTCTCAGTTACAAAAAGGTTGGTGATCCCTGCTCTAGAGACTGTTGTGTGCGAAAATCCCAGGAGATCAGCAATTTCTGAAATACTCAAACTAGCCCATCTGTTACCAACAACCATGCCACAGTTAAAGTCACAGAGATCACACTTTCTCCTCATGCGGATGTTTTGTATTGATCATTGGTTTGCATTTTGGGGAAAAATTGTCCAAATCATATTTTTAACACTTGAATACAAAATACACTAAATACTAAACTCTAAGCTGTCAAGTATATCTAGCATTGTGCTATAGGGCTGTTTTCTGTGTTTGTTAGATATTTTACAAAGCTCACTAGGACCTTTTATTTTTTATAGCTACGTGGTTAATGCTTCAGCAAAGGTTCCAGGTTGGATCTTGCGCTCTGAAAGGTCCTTATCTCAACAGGCTACATGATTTAAAACCATTATATGAAGTTTCATCATTCAAAAAACGTAAGATAAATGATTAACATAATGGGCCAAGGATCCTTGTCTATCTCCCTTCTGTCACACATTGCTGCTGCTGACTAAGCATTCGCTGGTCTTTTAACAGGTTAATAGTCTTATGGTGTTAGATCTGTTTTGTAAAGTTGAATTTTACAAATAAAAGTAAAAGTGAATTATGATAAATGATAACTAAAAGGGTTATGCTAATAAGGCCATAAATCTGGCTAAAGAACGGTTACAGAGATTAATCTTTTTTTCTGAGGAGTTCCTGCTAATATGATTAGATTACTGTGCTGCCATTTGTTAATGACATGTAAATATATAAACGAGTAGCAAGTATATAATGACTACATTAATATATATACACTGAATAATACAAAGTAAAAGAAAAGAGATCATTATCAAACTAAATATTCTCATAAGCAAAAAACAAAGTAATTAGACTACACTTAGACTCACGTTAAGTTTTTAATCGTTTTCTAGTTCTGTTCTGTTATTAACATGTGTTATACAAGGGCCTTTTCTTTTTATCAACAATGTGTATATCTGCTGACAGTGCTTTAGTGTAACGTGTGCGCAGGTGTGAATCCTGTCCCGGAGGGGTCCATTAAAACGGTGCCCCACTCTCTGCCTGAGCCACAGGACTTTATCTTTAACACTGGCCATATGCTTAAAAGGAGGCCAGCAGCTGACCGAGTTTAATTGATGGAAATCAACATATCTGGCCCTGTGTGTGTGTGTGTGTGTGTGTGTGTGTGTGTGTGTGTGTGTGTGTGTGTGTGTGTGTGTAGGAGAAGTAAATGATTGGTAATAAGCAGGCCCACTGAGGTTTGATTTACATTGGGTTTTTAAACCATGGTGTATTAATAGAGTTTTTTTCCCACAGGGAGCCAAATTAGACCACATCAAAATACCCGAGATTCATTCGACAATATATTATTAAAAGAAAGAAATCTGTGCAGCAGTTTCCCCTTACAGCTCTGATTTTGACAGACAAAACAAAATTTGTACACCTTCCCATGTTCAATGACATTAAGGAGTCTTTCAAGTGACAATAGTTCTTCAACCTGTTTTCTCTAACACATATTTTCATTTCCAGTACAGATTGTAGATTATATAGGCTCTCTGCCCCATCATCTTTTTTCCAATATTATTGATTTGTTTTACATCTTCTGAAGTTCACATTTGATGGGGCACGGTGGCTTAGTGGTTAGCACGTTCGCCTCACTCCTCCAGGGTCCGGGTTCGATTCCTGTCTCGGCCATGTGTGTGTGGAGTTTGCATGTTCTCCCCGTGCCTCAAGGGGGTTTTTCTCCGGGTTCTCCGGTTTCCTCCCGGTCCACAAACATGCACGGTAGGTTGATTGGCACCTTGGAAAATTGTCCCTAGTGTATGAATGTGTGTGTGTGAATGTGCGTGTGTGTGTGTCCTGCGATGGGTTGGCATTCCATCCAGGGTGTATCCTGCCTTAATGCCCATAGACGCCTGAGATAGGCACAGGCTCCCTGTGACCCCAGGGAAGATCAGATATAGCGGTAGAAGATGAATGAATGAATGAATGAATGAATGAATGAAAGTTCACATTTGTTCAATTCATTCGCAGGTGTAGTCAGAGGGAAAGCAAAGCCTATTTTGCTTGGCTCAATCATCTTTGACTTTAACGTGAATGGAAGCAAATGCAGTCAAAGAGAGAAGCCGCTGGCCAAATAATATCTTTCCGCAAACTACATTTTGGCCTGAGGGCCATACTTTGGCCAAGTTGTTATAAAAGAAAAAACCTGAAGCATTAAGAGTAACATGTATTTTCCTCACATGCTAGAATAATTTTTCTGCCTTTCAGGTCTACGGTGCTTCGCATTCACAATAAGGAAGACTAATGTGGTATTAGTCATTAGTCATTTCCTCAAATAAACCTCTCTTGACTAGAAAGCAGCTGATATTCACGCTGAGTGAACATTACACATGCATTAGTGGTGAATGCTATTGTTCGTGAGGGTTAGATCAAGATGTCTGGTATTTCTTTTCCTGCATTGTGAATATTATGTTAAATGATGTGTAAGGAATTTGTTCTAACAGCTTCGTAATGTTGTACGGGATTGTTTAATTAATATGCTGCTCAGTCGGCAAGAGAGCGCCCAGATACACAGAGAGGACGTTCGCGGAGACGCCGATGACACACTGACATTGTCATTAGCTTGATGTTAATTAGTAATTAACGGGGCTATTTCATTCACACACACACACACACACACACAACTCCTGTCCCTCTGACAGGCTCTTTACTGCATCGTCTCACTGGAAACCAATAAAGCAAGTGGGGGTTCAGTGTCTCTGCCATTTTTTTTTTTCGTGCAGACTAATTAAGGGCTTTGCCATCACTTTAACATTATGTATGGTTATTTAAGGATATATGACACTTCATAGCCAAGTGTGGATATACAGATTACTCAAACATTCACTTCTTTTAGGAAAACTGTAGAAAACAAACATCTGTTTATCAAATTTAGCAAACAGTCGAGGCGAGTTACTGTGGGAATGTGAAGACTGAGAATCGAGACTTATTATACACATTCATTTTTTTCTCTCTTTTTTTCCCGCCTGTATTCTGTGTGACAGATTTCCAATTAGCATACATTTATTTCTGTCTCACCTTCTAAACATTGTTTTTCATTTAGAAAACTCATTAATCGTATTTTCTCATCATCTTTAGAGAGGAATTTCTTCCGAATGCCATTTTCACACATGAATATTTTCTCATGTCATATTCATACAGTATATTATATGTGTCTAGATAACAACCCCCCCTTCCCACACACTCACATTGTTTAAATAACCACGTTTTTACTTTTACTCATTTATTATGCACTTTTCTTACAATACTCTTTTTTTTACCATGCTTTAGTGAGCCCTCTGGCTTTGTTTATTTACTAAATCACTTGTGCTGGCATGAAGAGCGTGCCAGCAGTATGGGCTGGTCTGAGGGATCGGAATTAGTGAGCATGTCCACACCAGATGTGAATTCAAACGCTCACAATGCAGCTTTTAACCCAAATCTTTAACCTTAATATGATACATGTTTCTGTTATTTCTGACATTTCCAATAATAGCCACAGAGTTTATGCACTGCTCTCAGTTAATCTTCTGTGCTTCTTGTCTAATAGGTCTCAGCGGATGGTAAATCTTTTGTTCTCCTTCTCTCTGTCACACACTCACACACACACGCACACACACACACACACCTGTGTCACAAGAAGTCTGGATATTGTCTGTCAAATCGTTTGAATGTTAACAGCTTCAGACTAGCACGGCCTGAGGAAGTTCTTTTCCACAACAGAAATAATCGCACGTCAACTCAAGAGAAAGATGTAGTGGTAGTGAGAAGACAAAGATGGCAAAGGAGAGGGTGAGAGCGTGTGGTACTTCACATGGTTGTGGTTGTACAACAGCTTGTTAGCCCTCTGGGCAGCTGAAGACCTACCTTTCTTTGCTATATTTCTTTTTTTCAACATTCTGTCCCTCTCGTATACTTTCGCACCTTCTGCTGATTTGTGCTTGTTGTAGCTCATCTTATTACTGGCCTCCTGTTCTTAACTTACATAAGAGATTGGAGTGGGTGGATAAAGTGAATAATTTCTGGATCTCCATTTTACACTGATCCCCCCCCCCTTCCCTTACTCATACTCATCTCATTGACCTCTTTTATAGTAATTCAATCATTTTAATTGTTAACAAAGATAAGTTAAAACAATTTTTTACCTGGTTCAACACATGGGAGCCTGAGAGGAAAGATTTTA
Organism: Kryptopterus vitreolus; assembly: GCA_030449085.1. Lineage (NCBI taxonomy): Eukaryota > Metazoa > Chordata > Actinopteri > Siluriformes > Siluridae > Kryptopterus > Kryptopterus vitreolus. Next base: position 7,740,910 of record JACRUU010000030.1, read on the forward strand.
TTAAGGCTTTTGGAGGATTTTTAGTCGAAATTAGAAGAACACTGGGGAAATGATCATTGTAAAAGCTTTGAAAACACGCAAGTTGGTGTAAAACATGCAAAATGCAAAAGGCCTAAGGATTGAAGCCATAAACTAATAACATTTATTCATGCTTCTTTAGTAACTGCTTTATTGTGAGTAACCCAAATAACCCAGGACCACTGCACCACCCAAAATAGTGCTATACAACCCAACCATTACATCCATGATACATCCATTAGTCACTTGTGATCTATACACATAGATTTTTTTCTTTTATTTTTGAAGCACTTGATTTTTGACACATTTTAAATTATCATACATTTATTTATTTCTCATTTAGCCGATGATATTTTTCCATTTTCAAATGATTTTCTTTTCATTTTCGCATTATTTTTATAGATTGTCTTCCAACAGAAACCCACGTGGACACAAAGAAACCAGTGAACCCCAAATAGTGATATCCAACCTCATCATTACATCCATATATGGCACTTTTCCCAAACTGCCACAAAAAAAGTGTCTACAAAAAAACAACAACAATAAGATTGACCATTTTTACATTTACACGTAGAGCATTTCGCAGATGCCCTTATCTAGAGTGACGTAGAAATTTTTTTTACTGGAACCAAGAAGCACAAACTTGTTCACAATACACAAATACTGTGCACAAAGATATGGTTTGCCAAGCCTGATATGAAAGAACTCAAGTGGCCAGCGCAGCTCTCCGACCCTAACAGTTTTGACACTGGGATAGAGCACTGACAGTGCCCCAGGCCTCATCATATTCATCAGTGTGTAACTTTAATACTGCTTGTGTTGCTAACAGAGCAGCCCAATATTTTGTGAACAGCCCCCACAGAAGACTACAGCAAATTACAACAGCGGATTTTGGTCAGATTTGGCCAGTTGACCACAAACTTTTGTCAGTGTTGTACAATTTACATGATTCTGTGGCTGTACATATTTCAGTAGAACTGCTTTGCGGTGTGGTCTACTGAGGGGCTGTGAACGGTTTGGTTCTCGCTGATTAGCTAGTTCTTGCTAACTTCCACACAATGCGACTTTAATTGCCCTTTCTTGATGATTAGGATTCCCATGTGCTATTCAGTAGTTGCTTCAAGAAGCGAATCAAATGAAGGATAGTGACGATATTTGACTCAATGAAAAGAGCCAGTAATTATAATATATATTACCATCCATGGGTCAGAATCTGGCCCTGGTGCCAGTCACGGACGCTCATCTTGGGTTATGACACAGGTTTGCCCACTCCATGTCACCCTGGGCTGTTGATCTCACCTCCCCCTGCCCAGCGTTACGGTAACGGGCAGGGCCATCTGTCTCTATGCTAACCTGAGCGAGTCCCATGAGAGGGGTGACTGACGCCTGGCCTGTGGCACACATACCCGCTGCCAGCTCACCAGCATGGCACACAGCGGTCTGCCATATGGTGCCACAACATACGTCCAGAGAAGGGGGGGGGAGGAGAGCGGGACCTGCATGTCCGTTCATGCTCACATTGATTGTACATTGTTCTATGGGGCGAGTGCTACATAGGATATGAAAAGGTTCTGATTTGACTGAGATGACATCATGCACGTGCCAGGACATGATTGGCTGAATGCATGCCGTTCTGTAAGAACTTTTATATGTAGCTGAACTTTTAATGAACTGTTGAAAGAAAAACGTAGCCCTCTACTGCCTCTGTGTGGTGACTATTACAACATTTTACACTTTAAGAACAATCAGTTGGGGAAAAATACTTTGATAAAATAGAGTTTTTATTTTTTTGACAAAGGGGTTTACAAACGGCACGTTCTCTAAAGCAGGAGAATATTGCATTTCTACATTTCTTTTTACACACGCATATTATACATGTTCAAAGATAATCTCTTAAGCTTTCCGCTTTCAGAAAACTGCATTTGATCCGGGCAGGATGACATGATGCATTACACAATATGGCCATGAGTTTTAAGTTGTGATAAACGATGTGCTTTTTTTTTTTTTTTTTTTAAATAAGTAAATGTCATAAGGACGACATTTAATATAAGCAGTAACAAAAGCACTGTACAAGACACAACAAATAATTTGACAATTATGACAATAATTACACTGTGTGTAGGTTTTGGAAATTCTAACAGCTGAACTAATTGTATGTAGATGACTATTTTTTCCTCTTTATAATAAATGAACAAGAACAAACAAAATAAATTAAATTGCATGGAAAATAATTTGTGAATAGGATGTGTATATTTGTGCCCTTGCAATATTGACATCTGCAATAAACAATATTGTAAAAATGTTTCATTGTAAGTCATTTATTGATGAGGCATGATGTAGCAATAAAAGCTCTTTTAGGAATGTATACACTTTTTTTGTTATTCAGCATATTTATATATATATATATATATATATATATATATATATATATATATATATATATATATTATATATATCTATATATATATATTATATATCATATATATATATATATATATATATATTAAAATTAAAAACGGACTGATGTAAACTAATTCACCTGATGATAACAAATGAACCCTAATTTAGAGATCTGCTTCTAACCACAGTAATAAATACATTTGACCAGAATACAAAATATACGGAGACTAAACCATTTGAAAAAGGTCGTCACTAAAGGAAAGTAACATTCACAGTTCTCACATGGAGACATTTCAAATCTTTGCTGTTCATGCCATTCTTACTCTAAATACTCTTTAGATGATGCAAAATTCAGGTAAAATATAGATTGTAAACGGGAATGAAAATCCTAACATCCTTGCAACTTAACCCGTAAAGTGTATGTTCAATTTATGTCCTGATAAAATAACTCATCCACTCTGTGCTATAAGGATAAAGAGAACCACCCCCCCACCACCGTCCCCCCTTTCGAAACATCAATCCTCATCAGTAAGTGCTCAACTTTGCTGGAAATATCAACTACCTCATAAGCTTTGGTAATTAATGAAGAAAATGGAGCATCATGGAATGTTAAACATGGGAATGAGATTCAAGATTGTCTTTGGCCAGTAGCCTTTATCCATTAAAATGTGGAAAGCAGCGGAGAAAAGAAACATGAGGAGGAAAACAACTAATGATCCCAATGATGGCCTGAGATTTGTCAAGCCAACCTTCTCAACAATGGCTGATGGAGGAAAGAGACTACATAAAACATTACGCTGAACATGTGCAGTCATTATTATTAGGCATTTACATGGTCGTATAGCATTTTTATTTGTAAATCGACTACAATTTAGCCAACAATCTTCATGGATTCAGTACACTCGCGGAGAAAAAAAAAAAAGCTAATACTGAAACACTGGTGTTTTGTGGCGTCTGAAGAAGCCAGTGCTGCCGGAAGTCTTGTTCGAAGTGAAGGAAATGATGCCGATTGTCCGTGGTGTCCCGTTCGGCAGAACGCATCCGTTAAAAACAAATGAAGGATTTGTTCAGGTTCTGCTTGGTCAGATGTGTATGTTGTGATAACGCCCCTTCATGGCTTCGATGTCGACCCTGCGTGCCTCGGCATAGGCCAGGAACATTGCTAAACCTAAAAGGTTCACTATGGTGATAAGGGCAAAAACCGACGCCCACGACCCTGTGGTCTCGATTAAATAGCCCGAGAAATACACCATGATCACCCCTGTTGAGACACACACAGTTCTAAAGGTTACACACAGCGAGACATGCAAATTTTTTGCTAATTCTGTGCACCAAGGTAAATATTAATCATTTAACCTAATCGTTTTAAATTATTGCTTTTACAAATCTTTTACAAAATCTATACCTTTCTCCTCAGTTTTTAATGCCACTATTGTTCTTTCCAGTTTTTTTTTGTCTTTTAACCAGGACTGTCGGCGTTATTAACACGTTAATGCAAATTCACTTTAACGGCACTAATTTTAACAACGCGAATAACGCACCAGACGTTACTATTTGCCGATCTGCTCCTTCACTCTGCGTTGTGTTGGTGAATAAACGAGACCCGGTCAACAAAGAACAAATTAAAACTGATTCTTAAGTCCATGGCCTGTTATATGAACAAATACAATAAGAGCTGATTAGCGAGAAATGATTCATATGGTCGAAAATTACCTGAAAATGCACCGCAAGTGTTCATCACACCTAGGGCACACAAACAAGCATTATTTTCAACAGTACATGCTACAGTACATGTCTATGGACTTTTATAATAAGATCACACAGCTGTGCGAGAAGGAAAAGAAGACAGCACATACCAAAGAGAGCACCGGCACATGAAGGAGCAAGATCCTGAACATTAACAGACACCCCACTGCAGAGCAAAACATTCATGTATACATTAAATAGTAAAAACACACTTTATCTAGGCACTGAGGCTCTGGACGAGAGCCTCTTATGTGGGGAAAGTTATATGTTTCGGCTTAATTCATCGTCTGGGTGCAAAATCTTGTGCAAACCTACTACGTGTGGTTGATGGTTTATAATTTTCTTGAAAGGCTTTAAAAAAACATCTATGTATGAGGAAAAATATTTTATATAAATATTCATTCATTCATTCATCTTCTACCGCTTTATCCGATCTTCCCTCGGGTCACGGGGAGCCTGTGCCTATCTCAGGCGTCTATGGGCATTAAGGCAGGATACACCCTGGATGGAATGCCAACCCATCACAGGGCACAAACACACACACACTCGCATTCACACACTACGGACAATTTTCCAAGGTGCCAATCAACCTACCGTACATGTTTTTTGGACCGGAGGGAAACCGGAGAACCCGGAGAAAAACCCCCTGAGGCACGGGGAGAACATGCAAACTCCACACACACATGGCCAAGACGGGAATCGAACCCGGACCCTGGCAGTGTGAGGCGAACGTGCTAACCACTAAGCCACTGTGCCCCTTGTATATAAATATAATTATGTATAAATCTACTAAAAAAAAAGATTTTATGATACTTATACTTAGTATAGTATATCCTATAAATGTAAGTTTTTTGGTGGGGAAATGTTTTACATTCCTCTTAAATGTGTGTTTTAAAAATATGTAATGCACATTGAGATACAATGGATATTGTTTCCTGTATTAAACTTTTATATTTGCAATAGTCAAATTACTGTACATGATTAAATTGTGAATGTCGTCCTTATGTCATCCTTATGCATTCGACATATTTTGCACCTTCATCCAACAAAACTATGAGTAGATCTGCAACGACTGCAACAACTGCGACTCGACCCTAATGTTGCAAGGTTACCTGTGACTGAAGGTGGTCAGGCCCATAGTAGCAGACACAAAGGCCACAGCCAGCGGGAACGTAGTGGTGCCGCACAGAAACAGTGTGAACACACTGGATACTCCCATGGAAAAGAACTGATAAGAAAAGAGAAAGTATTAGGAGACAATCTCTGTGCTATATCATGGCACTAAATACATACACAAGAGTTAGCAAACCCTACCTGCATTAACTTTCTCACTGAAGCAATATCGAACCCTACAGGGAACATGGATATAAAGTCAAATCTAATGGGATTTAATTGTCCATACACTCAAATTTGTATGTGTGTGTGTGTGTCTATGCACAATTTCATACCCTGACTGATGAGGTGATCAGACAGGCAGCCACTGAATAGAGAGGAGGGAATGGCCACAAGCCACGGGATCACATTAAATATCCAGCCCTGTAGAAACACACATCTGTATTTTTGAGTAAACACAACGTGATTCAACAGTTAGCTTCTGCTGAAATCTTATCACAATTAACTGTTAAACCTTCACAGAGCCATGTTAACTTGCAACATGCAACGTTAATGAACGCCAATCTTAATTAGTAATATAACAGCACCCCCTGCTGGAATTTTATATAAAACGCACATTTAATATTATAGCTGGGAAACTCGACAACAAAATACAAGACTGGAGTTGCTTATGTATAAATCTGATCTTTACATATGTTTTCTTACAATTACTCACAATAAAGGAATACACTCTGCCAGCATTAGTTCACAGATATATCAAAAGTCTACAAGGTTATGCTTTAATAAGTTATTTGTATAATCAGGAAAAAGGGTGTGGATTTACATCATTTTTTCTGTAGTATCTCTGTGTGTATTTAAAATAGAATTCATTCATTCATTCATCTTCTTCCACTATATCCGATCGTCCCTCTGGTCACAGGGAGCCTGTGCCTATCTCAGGCGTCTATGGGCATTAAGGTAGGATACAACCCTGGATGGTTGGAATGCCAACCCATCGCAGGACACACACACATGCACACACTCACAATCACACACACATTCAGACACTAGGGACAATTTAC